>PVJC01006556.1:0-54492 GCA_004026665.1 Murina feae
GATTGGCTGGTGGGCGTGGCCATGAGCAGAGGCTCAGCCAGCCTAGGCAGGCAGTTGCAACAGAAGCCTCTGGTTTGCTCTAGCTCCATGGCTGCTGGCCTCCATCTTGGCTGGGTTAATTTGCATACAGCCGCTCTGATTGGCTGTGAGGCGTGGCTTGGCTGGTGGGCATGGCTTGGGTGTCTTGGGTAACGGTCAATTTGCATATTACGCTTTTATTATATTAGATGTTTTTATTGATTTTTAGAGAGAGAGGAAGGGAGAGGAACAGAGAGACAAAGATACAATGAGAGAGAAACATCATCAGTGGGCTGCCTCCTGCATGCCTCCAATTGGGGATCGAGCCCGAAACCCAGGTATGTGCCTCCACCGGGAAATCAAACCAGCAACTTCTTGGTTCATGGGTCCATGAGCCACACCGGCTGGGCTAAATCCTCCCATTTCTAAAGACCAGACCTAGACACAGAGTGGGTTTCCATGAAGCCACTGATGCAACTGTCCTGGGTCAGATGTACTGTTTTAGCTATCATTATCTTTTAACTTACACATTAGTTTCAATCGAGCCATTTTAGTGACCCGAATAACTATACCATGATTGAGTTTCTTAGGTTGTTAAAGTGACCAGATCAGAGTTCCTGCTGACGAATCAACAAAATATTTGGAAATAAATATGAGGGGAAATGGACAGCCAACCAATTGGATGTCAAGGCCACAGCACCTGCCTGCCACACAGATCCTCACCCCAAGCCTTGCAATGTATACCTAAATTCTGGTTTCCCCAGGTGCCCAGGGCCAATCTCTAAATACTTGGAGATGTGTGTCACAGAACCACTTGAATGTAATCATCAATTAAATTATTAATGAGAAAACTACACAAATAAAAGCATCGTGCTCTTTTATGTGGTAATCATTATTATAATAAGCAATGCAAATTGAATAATAAGAATTATCGGGACAGTTCAGTGATAAGCTAACAATTTCCGGCAATCAGACCAAACATCCCTGCTGAAGCTGTTTAATAAAGTAAATAGCAGCTTGTTTACACTTTTGTTGAGTTCAGCACACATACATCCAGAGGCTATTTATGTGTCCTGGGTAGAAGAGCTAAAAAAAGAAGTGGAAAATGGGCAAAGGACCTGAATAGACACTTCTCCAAAAAGGACATGCAGATGGCCAATAGACACATGAAAAGATGTTCAATGTCACTAATCACCAGAGAGATGCAAATTAAAACTGCAATGAGGTATCACCTAACATCTGCCAGAATGGCTACCATCAATAAATCAACAAACAGCAAGCACTGGTGAGGATGTGGAGAAAAGGAAACCCTAGTACACAACTGGTGGGAATGCAGACTGATGGAGCCATTATGGAAAACAGCATGGAGTTTCCTCAAAAAATCAAATATGGAACTGCCTTTTATCCCAGCAATCCCACTTCTGGGAATATATCCTAAGAATCCCAAATCACCAATCAGAAAGAATGTATGCACCCTTACATTCATAGCAGTATTATTTACAAATAGGGGCCCAGTGCACAAAAATTTGTGCACTTGGAAGGTCCCTCAGCCCGACCTGTGCCCTCTCACAGTCTGGGACCCCTCTGGGGATGTCCACCTGCTGGCATGCCTGGTCAGCCTGGGTGAGGGGCTAATGGCTGTTTGCAGGCTGGCCAAGCCCCCCGGTGGCGTCCCTCACCCCATTGGGGTGTGGCCAGCATGGGTGACGGGCTGAGGGGCACTTTCAGGCTTTCAGGCTGCCCATAGCTCCAATGTCCCAGCAAGGCTGGTTGGAAGCAGGTTTCTGGGGTTTGTTTATCTTCTGTAATTGATACACTATTCCTTTAAGCCGAGGCCTAGGCAAGTACCAAAACTTCCTCTCTGCTTCAGCTCTGGGTTCTATAATGAAACAATGTTACCCTTAGTAGTCAGGCTGGGCCTGCTGTTTGCTTCAGCTCCCGAGGCTTCTATGTTTGAGACAATGTTGCAAATATGTTGTTGCCTGGAGCCGGGAGACGCCCAGGCGGCCCGCAAACAGTTTCACTCCTGCTGCAATGGAAGCTGCCTATTTACTCAGCTCCCCGAGTACCGGCCTCCATCTTGGCTGGGTTAATTTGCATACAGTCGCTCTGATTGGCTGGTGGGCATGGCTTAAGCATCTCCATGGGATGGTCAATTTCAATATTATGCTTTTATTAGATTAGATAGTCAAGATCTGGAAACAGCCCAAGTGCCTCTCCGTAGATGAGTGGATAAAAAAAACCATGGTACATTTACTCAACAGAATACTACATGGCTGTAAAAAAGAAGGAACTCTTACCCTTTGATACAGCATGGATGGACCTGGAGAGCATTACACTAAGTGAAATAAGCCAGTCAGAGAAAGACAAATATCATATGATCTCACTAATATGTGAAATCTAAAGGACAAAATAAACTGACAAACAAAATAGAACCAGAGACATAAATATACAGAAGAGACGGACAGATCTTAGAAGGGTCGAGGGACTAGATGAAAGAAGATGAGATTAGCCAAGGAGCATATACACATAGCCTGTGAACAGACAACAGTGTGGTGAAAGCTTTAGTTGGGGATGGGGGGGGGGGGGTGTGTGGCAGGCGGCAGGGCTGGGTGGAGGTGGGCAAAGGAGGGAAAATAGGGTACATCTATAATAGTGTCAAAAAATAAAAATCTTAAAAAATAAAAGAAGTGGAAGCCAAGTAATAAAAAAGTGGAACTAGTTACACTGGGGGTAATTTAGATATTTTTCTATCTTAAGAAAACAATGAACCCTATCACTTGTCCTAGAATCAAATAACATTATTTATCCATACATACATAGACATAGACACATACACCTTCCTACACATATCATCTATAATAATGAAAGTGTAATATGCTAATTAGATCGGACAGCCAAACGACCTTCTGGACCTCCTTCTGGATGACCTTCCGGATGAAGCCAGGGCTTCGAGGGCCAAACCTCTTGCACAAATTTTGTGCATCAGGCCTCCAGTATATAGAGGCCTGGTGCACAAAATGTGTGCACTAGTGAGGGCGCCCCTCAGCCCGGGCTGTGCCCTCTTGAAGTCCGGGAGCCGTTGGGGGATATCTGACTTCCCTGGAGGCAGGAGAGGCTCCTGCCACTGCTGCTGCACTCACCAGCTGTGAGCCTAACTTCTGGCTAAGTGGCACTCACCTGTGGGAGTGCACTGAAAAGCAGGGGGCAGCTCCTGCTTTGAGCATCTGCCCCCTGGTGGTCATTGCATCATAGTGACCAGTGGTTTTGCCATTTGGTTGATTTGCATATTGGCCTTTTATTATATAGGGTAACACTATAAATTCTTGTAACTATGGTTAATGTTCCATTTGCATTCACGTGAGGGATAAAGTTAAATGCTACAGTAATAATAGGCCATCACTATTTAGAAGCACTCATCAAGCACCTACCTATCACTTAGCCACACAGGGCTCCGTAAACGAGGAAGCCATTTCCTTGTTTATCTGTGAAGGCCCCGCTGGAACTCTCCGGAAATCACTCAGTCCTCAGTCAGAGCTCAGCACTGCCCACTTTTCTACCCGTTCACCCAAGCCTGATTTAGGAGACGTATCCTTCACCGGATCAAACTAATCACAGGGACAGTCTGTTAACTCTCACTCTGAGCAATCGGGACCTTCCAGTAAAACCCATTTCCTGCCCTGACTGGTTTGGCTCAGTGGATAGAGCGTCAGCCTGCAGACTGAAGGGTCCCAGGTTCGATTCTGGTCAAGGGCATGCACCTTGGTTGTGGGCATATCCCTGGTAGGGAGTGTGCAAGAGGCAGCTGATCGATGTTACTCTCTTATCAATGTTTCTAACTCTCTATCTCTCTCCTTTCTGCTCTGTAAAAAATCAATAAAATATATTTAAATAAATAAATAAATAAAACCCATTTCCTGCCTCCTTTTATTCACCTGGAAAAATATGTATTATGTGTGAGGTCGTGATATCCTCTGGTACACAAGAAAAAACATGCAAGGTGGTGAGGCCTCCTCGGCTTCCAGCAAGAATAAAGGAATGGGGAAGAGGGGGTGTAATGTACTTGCTGTCAGATGTGCTCACCTCCCCAACAAACACACCTTCTACTCAGGTCTGAGTGTCAGGTACGAGCCCAGCTGTTCAGAGGCCACTGGACTGGGCTGGGGCGACACCATGCCTTTTATATATTAACCAGGCCAGTCTGGATGCCGTTCTCTCAAGGGGCATCAACTTTAACACAGCTCTTCCTCTCCCGTCTCCCTGGGAGGTGCCCCGGCTCTGAGTTCCAGTTGTTCCCTTGAGCCTAAATCTACGCCATTAAACAGAAAGTTCTTGCTTGTGCTGTGTGGTCGCCACCTTTCGTGGAGCTGCGAGCTTTGAGCACAGTCATGAGTTGGGACCCAAAAGACTCAGTCCCTGGTTAACGCCAAAATATCCATTCAAGGATTCCTGTGCCCACACCACATGCGAGAGTGAGAGTGAAATATAGGTGGGCCCATAACTAGATGCATTCCAGGGAGACCGCGGGCACAGGACAGCATCTTCTGTGGGGAGGAGACACCCGCTCTCTGCCTTGCAGGTGTGGGGTCTGCCAGGTTTCTGCCCGGGGACCCATGTGTGACTGTGTGTTCTTACCCAGAGTGCCATGTACAGATGCCTGCTCATCCATTCAAATGCTATTTCTCTTCTCCTTCAATCAGGAAAAAAAGTCTTTAAAACATTTTTTTTATATGTTTTGGTTGATATTTTTTTTTAGAGAGAGAGGAAGGGGGAGAGATAGAGAGATAGAAACATCAACTGGCTACTTTCTGCATGCTCCCTACTGGGGACTGAGCCCACAACCAGGGAATCCAACCGTGACCTCTTGGTCTATGGGCCCTCAACCGCTGAGCCACAAGGCCCGGTGGGGGAAAAGGCTTAATTGCTGGTAGGTCTTAACACTTGCTAATCTCCTTTCCAATAAGGAGGATAAACCACAGGCTGCGGACCTCCAGCCAACAGTAGTAGGAGCCAGTGAGGAAGACAGAGATGGAGGTGAGACTAACCCAGGAGAAAGGGTAAGAGAACGCACTCTGGCAAGGGCCCACATGATTTTGCACGGCAATAAAATTTCAAAAATAGTTTCGGGGACAAGCATAGGTTGCCAACTTTTTGTTTTGCCAAGTAAGGATACTGAACTCACTGTCGCGTGCTTACTTTCCTCTCTGCCTTGGACTCGGGGAAAGGTCATGTTTGACCACTTGCTTGTGCGTATATGTCTGTTCCCCCTCCCGCACCCTCACCCCATCCTCAGTATTACACTGTGAGCTCAAGCAGCCCACGTCAGAACTCCCTCAGCCGTCCACACAGGAGGTCCCTTGAAACAGACCGGACTGGGTCCAGAATCTGAGAATTATTACTTATTTCCTCATTTCACTTGAGAACTTCTGCATTTCCTTATCTTCCTTCAGAGAATTTCTGTGAAACAATCTTTCTAAGGTGACTCAACTACAGAGCCATCTCAAAACAAACAAACAAACAAACAAATAAACAAAAACACACATTTTATACACTGGATTCATTTCAACCCTTGATAAGAAAGTAGGATAAATATATATGCTTGTTGTGGAAATGAATTCTAATGAAAGGGTGTATTTGCACTTTCAACCTAGGGGCCTGACCTACAATGGCCAAGAATGTGTGTGCAAAGAATGTGAATGCCTTCTTTCGCAGAAGAAAATGACCAAAGACTTTCCATCCATTCATCTTGGCGTAACTTGCTCCACAGCCAGCCAACACGACTGCCTTGAAGGAAACCAATTTGCAGATCCTGGACCAGAACAAGGACTTGCAGCAACAACTAAGGATTTAGATGCGTTTAATTTGTGAATTCTTGGGAGACAACGGCCACATCTATTAATGTGTCCTGCACAATGCCTATTTGCCATGCGCAGAAATCTCCCTTATCCGTTCACACCAGCACTCTGGAGCCGGCTTCCTCATCCCTCACAAACAGCTTGCCAAGGGCCTTCTGGACAAACGGAGGCATTCACAGTCACTGTGTTATCTTTCAGGACACAAAAACTGACTCAGAAATGTTTCAGATGAATCCTCAATTAAATAAAAATGGGTTTTAATTTAACTTCCCATTATCGGGCAGGACCATACCCTCTTAAGTAAGGACAATGACAGTCATTTTAAGAGCTACTCTAAACACAGTGTTTTCTACCTGCCAAACACTCTGGCAAATATTTTATGGGAATTATTTTATTTCAGCCAGGCTGGCATGGCTCAGTGGTTGAGCACTGACCTATGAACCTGGAGATCAAGGTTTGATTCCCATTTGGGGCACATGCCCAGGTTTTGGGCTCCATCCCCAGTAGGGGGCATGAGGGAGGCTGCCAATCAGTGATTCTCTCTCATCATTGATGTTTCTATCTCTTCCTCTCCCTTCCTTGCTGAAATCAATAAAAATATGTATTTTTAAAAGAATTTTTAAATTTAATTATCACACTGTCTCTATGAAGTTAACGCCATTATCCCCATTTTACAGATGGGGAAATGGAGGCACATTTCCTGACCTTATTGCCTAGGAATCCACAGCTCAGAAATCACACCCAAAGTCACTCAGCTACAGAGAAGGACTGGAACCTGAGAGCAGGGCTTATATTCTCACCCTAATATCCACTGCCTTCCCCGAGGGACCCCGGGCCACTTCACGAAAACCGGTCCTGGCACAGGGCACAGCTTCTATGGTGTGTGCCCTCCGCATGGCTGTGCTTTGAAAACCTGGTCACCCCCTCTTTCCTTGAAGCCAGCGTTGTTGCCTTTGTTTTACAGTCCTGTTCAGGCTTTCTGCCCTCTCTCAGGGGCTCTAACTCTGGCCCTCAGGTCTTGGCGCCCCCTGCAGCTAACGACCCAAAGTTATTCCAACCAATGAGACAAACCAATTTCTCTCAGGATAGTGATTGCCATTCCAAAATGGCTCATGATGGACCAAAACTCTGTACTTGTTTTACATAAACTGAGCTCTTCAAAACGCACACATTTCTTTCATCTGCTCTCCAATTCTGTCAATGTCTCCCTTCGTCACTTCTGTGGCCCCCCCAGTCTCCCTGTATGTAGAATACCAACTCTCAGCCTACCTCACGAACATGGCCGCAGTGACCAAGTGAGATAGCAAAAATACTTTGAGAAAAAATCGCTGCCTTCCGCAATGAAGGTGTTACCACCACACCTTTTCCAAACAGCACAGGTTACGGCAAATACCAGGCACCGACAAGGCCAAGCTCAGTTGGGTCCAGAAACTCTCTCTGTTACACACACGGGGATTTCCACCGAATTCAAACGCTTCCCAGGAACACCTAGAGCCCTTAGCAAAGCTTCTAACCGTGCAGCCAATCAGAAAACCCCCGTGGGCCTATGAATCAGTCTTTGGGAGACTTTTTTGTTTTGTGTTTAACATTTGGGTCCCATAGATGACTCAAGCATAACTTCCTTGGCGCTGAAGGAACTGGGAACTGAGATGAACTGCCCAGTTTTTAATTGCATTTGGCCTCTGTGCACTCCATGCTGTAAGTGCCCCGTCTGTCAGGGCACCATGAGAATGATGATCTGTCACTGGCTAGTCTGCAAGCCTGGCCGGCGTAGCTCAGTGGTTGAGTGTTGACCTATGAAGCAGGAGGTCAGGGTTGGATTCCCAGTCAGGGCACATGCCCCGGTTGTGGGATCAATGTTTCTATCTCTCTCTCTCTCTCTCTCCTGTCCTCTCTGAAATGAAAATATATGTATTTTTAAAAAATATATTTTATTGATTTTTTACAGAGAGGAAGGGGAGAGGGATAGAGAGTTAGAAACACTGATGAGAGAGAAACATCGATCAGCTGCCTCCTGCCCACCTCCTACTGGGGATGTGTCCGCAACCAAGGTACATGCCCTTGACCTGAATCGAACCTGGGACCTTTCAGTCTGCAGGCCGACGCTCTATCCACTGAGCCAAACCGGTCAGGGCTATGTATATCTTTTTTAAAGAGCTTTGGTGCCTGAGAAGTTTAGGATCCCTAAGATAAAGGGTTCTAGCCATCTAAGAATCTCAAATTCCCTCTCTCGCTGTGTGTGTGTGTGTGTGTGTGTGTCGCTTTTAAAATGGCTTAAATAATGAGAGCATCACAGGAAAACATATGGAAGTTGACTACTTACATACGCTTTACCCTGTCCAGCTGACTCTGCCTCTGGATGCATCAGACTCCATATTGAACGTGGATTTTTCGCTCCCTTTTCAGGAGTCTCTCATTTTCTCCATTGCGTTCATTCAGAGGACAAAAAAGACCTCGTAAATGTCATTTCATATTCCAAGCAATTTGCCATAGGCAACTACACCGTTACATTGTACAAATAAATTTACATAAATCATTATTAGAATGCTTTATCTGAGCAACATTATTTGGTTCCCGGAGCATAAATTAAATGCATTCTTAAAGCAGAATATTTTTAAATTATTCCTATATTGTTTATGAGATAGAATTAGAAATTTCCTTTTTCTTTCATAATGGAATTTTTTTGTTTTTGTTTTTGTTTTCTTTGTACGTTTAGAAACCACATCTGTAATTTTCTGGGGAGAGGATGGGTTCTTGAAGCAAGCAATGTAATCGATGAGTATGCCACAACGGGTTCATCTTTCAGAGACTGTTCCCTTTGATTCCATGGGTTTGGTTTTGAACGCTGATGAGGCAGGTCAGGAACCAGGGAAATTAATACCAGCTTGTGAGTTGATGGGTTTTTGTTTGATATTACTCTACAAGCAAAAACTGGTCTTTGGTTGTGGTGCGGCTTTTTTTTTTTTTTTTTTTTTTTTAAATAAACAAATTTGTACATAAACTTCCTGAAAACAGAGCCTGGTTTCTCCTCGCTGTTTGTGTTGGGAAGGTGCCTTTTTGGACCAACTGCATAGCACATGGCAAGTCTTCACTGGCTAGAGTTTGACTCCACCCTAGATTTTTAAATGCAGTCTTCTCTTTCTATGCAAAATGCATGCTGTTTTAAAGCCAGCTGCACCTTCAAAGCAGGGGAGTGGGGACCGAAAGGGACTGGCGGGAAGTCAGGAGAAACAGTACAGCCCCGGTCCTGCTCCTTTCCGGTTCTGGAGAAGGATGGGATGATCTGGTATCTTCGCTTATTGTCTGGGTCATAACAGGCTGAACTCACCACCCAGGGCTGTAACCTTCCACCAGCTTGTGGTCTGGGAACAGATTCCCAAGACTGTGTCAGGAAAGTATGGGCCCCATGGGGCCAAGGGCTCAACCTTGTGCCTAAGAAAACAGCATCAGGCCTGGAATCAGAACTGAGTGCTGTCCCATTAGAGCCATGTGATCATGAACAATTCAACTCTTTCTGCCTCTGTTACCTCATCCTATATAATAAAAGGCTAATATGCAAAGTGTTCCCTAGAGAGTTTGACCAAGAGACCAGTAGTTCGATCGGTCGCTATGACGTGCGCTGACCAGGAAGGGGCGGCATGGAACATGGCGGGCACCAATGGTGGTGGTAGCGGTAGGGTGCTGAGGGAGCGAGGGAAGGAGGAGGCAGGGAGGTGGGGAACCTGATCAGCCCTGATCACAGGCCAGGCTTAGGACCCTACCTGTGCAGAAATTTTGTGCACCGAGTCTCTACTCTGAAAATAAAAAGAGTACTCGTACCTACCTCACAAATTTGGGGATTGAATGAAGCAATGGAGGCAAAAGCTTAGAACAGTGTCTGATGCTTAGAAAAAAGCTTAGTAAACAGGAGGTAATAATCTCAAAGGATGACCAGTGGGGTCAAACTGGGGTGATCACATAATTTACAGTCTACACCCAAATGTTTCTGGGTGTGAAAGGGAGGACTGTATGATAATTATGTTGGGTTAACTGGCAAATGCTAGGACAGTCCCGGGCGTGTGTGACTACCCAGACGCCAGCGCACTGCCATTCAAGATGTGATAAAGAAATTAACAATTATATCTTAAGATATTTTACAACTCGTGATACTTTTCAAAGCGCCTTCATGGATCCTATTTGCACCTTTAATAAACTATGTAGCCCAGCCAGTAGGGCTCAAAAGTTGAGCATTGACCTAGGAATCAGAAGGTTATGGTTCCATTCCCAATCAGGGCACCTGCCTGGGTTGTGGGCTTGATCCCCAGTCAGGAGCGTGCACGAGGCAGGCGAACGATGATTCTCTCTCATCATTGATGTTTCTATCTCTCCCTCTCCCTTCCTCTCTGAAATCAATAAAAAAAATCTTTTTTAACTATGTGAAAAAATTATAGGGCTGGGTGCCTGGACCTCTAATAATGATCAAACACATGGCAAGTATAGAAAAAGTATGGGTTTTCCCCCAGTGACACAGTATTGCAGGGACGGTGGGGGTTCCAAGCAATCTTCTGCTCTGCCCTACTTCCCAGCCTCTGGGCGGCAAGACAGGGTCATGTGACTAATTCTGGCCAATGGGCTGTGGATGTAGAGTAGGTTTGGGTCATTTCCAGGCGAAGGCAGTTAAGAATGAGTGTGTTTTCTCAACTTTCCCCCCCACACGTTGCAGCACCCAGGAAGCTGGACGTGTTTTAAGATGTACGTGTCACAAGAGGGAGGAAGCTTAGAACCTCAAAACACTGGCTATAGGCAGGCACACTGGTGGCTGGCGATCCAGGCTCTGCCTCCAGGAAGGCCCCAGCTCCGGGGTCAGCGGGACTCAGCTGCAGGAGCACCCGAGCGTGTGGGACGGTGCACGGTGGCCTGGCAGGAAGAGCAGGTGCCTCAGAAGACAACTCTCAGCACTACCTTCAAGACCCAGGCCAGTGAAAGCCGCCACTGCTTTATCCAAGAGCAACCCTGGGAAAGAGGCAGGTGTGGGCAGCAGGTACTCGGCCATCTCAGAGTTAAGCAGGGCGTGTGCTCCCCATCCCCGACTGTGGCCCCTCGTGCAGCCCCGAGACCCGCCCTGACATCTGGCTTTCGGAACTCTCTAGATAAGCTCTCGGCATATCTAGAGATATCCTTGGCTTATGCTCCCTACCTGTCAATCCCACTCCTCGGCCCAGATTAGCACCTTGTGAATCACCAGGTACTGGCTCATCCCGTGGCCTTTTCAAGCCACACCTGCCAGACAGAGCTTGGAGGGGAGGGTGCAGGTGTGTAAGACAAGAGTCAACAGTCAGGTAGACAGGCAGAGGCCGGGTGTGGACGGACCCAAAGAAGCAGAAAAGGCCTGCTAAGTGGCAGCCAAAGCCAGGGCTGGGGCAACAATGACCGCTGTCCCTGAAGGAAGCTGCCAGCCAAGGCCCCACCATGACAGGGCAGGAGGGAATCAGGGTCCTAGTCCAGGCAGCAGGGGCCCCGTTCTCTGGGCTCACTGCGGGCTCATTCCCATCTTCCCACCCAGGCGCCAAGCTGCTCCTGTGGCCACCTCCTGGCCCTCCACATGATCCACAGTGATAAAGCCCAGCCGAGGCCCTCTCTTCCATGGACTCTTCCTTCGTTACTTCAGTTCCAGTCCTAAAAGTCTCTCAAGTCCCTGAACCAGAGAGCTACCATCACTGGCCAGCCCTAGCCCCAGCCCCAGCCCCACATGGCACCACCATCTGTCACCCTCTCATGAGTGGGTGGGTCCTGGGTCTGTGGCTAAGCTGTAAGACCCATGTCTGTCCCCGAAACACATATTTTATCCCCATCTGACCCAAGAACACATAACCCATACTCAATAATACTTACAACCTCCGTTAAAAGGTATAACATAAGAAAGATTAATTGGAGTAATAATACTAGTATGTGGTCAGATGAGAAAGAAAATGATCTAGAGAGGAACTACGTTAGAATCCAGTTTCCACACGAAAAATTCCCAGCAAGGTTCCCTTGGCTTTGTGTGCCTATGACACGCTCCCAAACTTCCAACGAAGATGTGATTTGATGTTTTCATTATCTTAATGCCTAAATTGGATTGACCACATTGCCAGTCTGATCAGCTGCATAAATTGATCATTAAGAAGATTGGGAGAAAGAGGGGCGGATACCAATTGTCGGAGAGACGATCAGTTTGGCATCTGCATTTACATACGGCACAGCGTTGGTATTTCATTCATTCAGTGTGGCTGCTGTGAGATGTAAGCGCGCTGGTGAAGACCGACCGCGGGTACCTGAGTCAGAATGGGTCCAGGAAACCGAGGTCAGCATTGCTCCAGTCACAGGAAGGACAGCGAAGCCTCCATTGTCACCAGAACCGCGGTCTTCTGGGAGATGACGCTTCTAGTGGCTGGTGGAGAGAAGCAGGAGGAAGACGGGGTTAGAGCAGAGGAGGAGAGAGGACCCTCTCAGCCACAGTGAATGCCATCTCTGGCCGGGCTCTGAAAGATGCCACACTTCAGTGACAGCGCCAATTGCAACAGCATCTCTTTGTTGCTTAGAAAATGTATTGAAGTGTCGGGTCTTTCATGATGGAGTGTTCTTGAAACTGCCTCACGGGGCACAAAAGGACCCAGAGATGTGAAAATGCATGCCATAGACACTGTGAGATTATCTTTTGTTACTACAACTGCTATTGAGACATTTGTGAGATCACTTTATTTTACGATGGTTGCCGCTGAAACACTCGTGTAGATAAAGGAGGGACATCAGCACACCAACAAGCATTGCGGGCCAGCGCTGGACCACGTGGACCGGCCTTCATCCACTGGTAGGCAGGTCCACAGGCGCAAACTCAAGGTCTCTCTATCCTGCTGCTGTAAAAGAAAATTACTCTGGCTCTACTCCTGAGGGGAAAGGTCCCCTCTAGCGAAAGCTCACTAAACGGACTGCAAGCTTTTGAGCCACAGTTAACCCATAATCTTGCAAAATAGGAAAGTTGGTACATGGAGTAGATTGCATCATAATCTGATGGAAGGTATTTTTCTGTTTTTCTGGGCCTCCGCCTCAAGGAAGACAGGTCAATAGAGAGTCTAACTAAAAACAATGGTTATTTATTACCCAATGAGGTTAGCGTGAGAATCCTAGGAAATAAATCCACCGAATCAGTGTTTCCCAAATGACAGTCCCTGAAATAGCAGCATGAACATCCCCATGAGTTTGCTGGAAATGCAAATTCTCGGCCCCCACCCAAGACCACCTGAATCTGAATATTTTTGGAGGTGGGGTCCCGCGATCTGTTTTAACAAGCCCTTCAAGTGACTCTGATACACATCAGATCTTCCATTTATCCACCCATCCAAAGACATCCAATCTGTTGTTGTAAACCAAAATTATCCCACCCTGATGCATGTTACACTTCAATTAAGGGCAAAGTACTGAGGTGGGGGTTAGAAGGCAGATGGAAGGGTCACAGAGAGAAGATGATGAAATGGCCTCCTTGGAGAAATGTACTGTCCACTGTGGGATATAAGATACGTATGTAGGCAACTCAACTACAGACCGACTGCATTAGTTCCTGTAACGAACAGAAGATTTTGGAGGAGACATTTGTTTCTGGTGGAGGAGAGGAGGGGGGCAAGTAGGAGAAAGCATCAAGACAGTAACAATACTAATGGGCCTTGAGATCTGAACAGAATTTTGACCAGGAGGACCAAGCAATGGCTCAAGCAAAGGCCCAGAGAGGGGCAAGCATGAAGACTGTTCAGGGTGCATGGAGCAGCCAGGCCTGGCTGATGCTGGAGACACGTGGAAGGTGATCCAGGTGAGACAAAAACACTGTAAGCACAAATAGGTAAATGCTAGGGGCCTGTGGCATCTGTCGTTTATGTTTAGAAATTGGCATCTAATAAATGAGGGGACTCAAAGGTTTCTGAACCCAGCTTGCTTTTCTGTCCTTTCTGTACTGCATTTTCTAGAAGGGAGCTTAAAGGAGCAACTGTGGAAGGTTTGCCCAGGAGGAACACACGAAAGAACATTTTAAAGTAGGCACAGGACTCCGGATGTCACTGTAGCCTCAGGCCATTCTGCAAAGGGGCAGAATCTTACCAGTCCTAAGAAGCCCCCGAGGACATCTATGGTTTTAGCTTTATAAAACAACTCAAGGGAATAGTGGTGTGCCTTAGTCACGGGGAAAAGTCAAAGGGTTGGAGAGGAGGAATGGATGAGGGTAGTCAAAAGGTACGGACTTCCAGTTATAAATAAGTCAAGGGAATGTAATGCACAGCACGATGACAACAGTTAATAATATTCTATCGCATATTTGAAAGTTGCTAAGAGGGTAGATCTTAAAAGTTCTCAGCACATACAAAAATGTTGTAACTACGTAATGAATGTTAACCAGACTTATGATCATCTCGCAATATATACAAATAATCAGATCATAATGTTGTGCACCAGAAAATAATATATGTCATGCGTCAATTATACCTCAATTTAAAAATATTGAAATCATGTTAAAAAATGTTAAACCGATACTCAAGATCTCCAAGTAGAGAAAAATAATTTTCATGATCCAGAAGGTATGGCTTGCCCAGCCACCACGACTCAGAGACTGAGCACGGACCTATGGTTGCAGGCTCCATCCCCAGTATTAAAAATAAAATAAAATAAATTTTTAAAAAGAAGGTATGGTATTTGCTTCTAGAAAACTAACATAAATAGAATGATTTCTTTCCTGATGCTGCCAAATGAATGATGAAATACTGAAAAGGTGTGTGATGTCACACAGGACTCAGAAATGAAGCTGGATTCAGTATTGGTGATACCTGGTCGCTCATCTCAGCTCTGCCATTTGGCCATTGAGTCATTATGGGCGAGGCATTCAACCCCCTAAACCTCAGTGTTTCCTCAATCAAGAAACAGAGGCACTGGCCCTAACCGGTTTGGCTCAGTGGATAGAGCGTCAGCCTGTGGACTGAAGGGTCCCAGGTTCGATTCTGGTCAAGGGCATGTACCTTGGTTGCGGGCACATCCCCAGTAGGGGGTGTGCAGGAGGCAGCTGATCGATCTTTCTCTCTCATCGATGTTTCTAACTCTCTATACCTCTCCCTTCCTCTCTGTAAAAAAATCATTAAAATATATTTTTTTAAAAATAGAAAGAAACAGAGGCACTGGCTTGCCCCAACTTCTTTGAAATTTAAATAAGAAAATAAACATGAAGTTGCTGTGAAAATGATAAGACTGCAATACGTCTATACTTAAGTATAGAATTATCCTACTCCTTGGGACATTTGGGTACTAATTAACACTTGTTACTGTGTTTGGCCTTTGAAAATATAGAAATAAAATGATTCTTATGCTCTTGAGACTCCTTTTAAATATTTGCAGATATAGCACTTCTAAGGAGCAGACGTGGCGTCAACCAAAGCAGTCTCCCATGAACGCTTCACGACCATTTTTTTACTTGTGATTTTGTTTTTAATTTCATTCCTCTGACCACGATGGGAGATCCAGTTATCTTTCAGCTGCGCCTGGGGAGCACAGCTCAGTCTTCAGCGACACAGACGTATACGATGGCGATAATTTATCATCTCTGCAGTAGTGTCGTCCCAGATGGGCCATTTACTGATTTATTTCCATATGTAACTGGCAGAGAGATTAATCAGGCTTCCAACTTGGAAAGCTGAATTGCGCTTTATTTCCTTAACTGGCTAACTCTGGACAAGAGGAAGTACACATTCCTACAGAAAACCAAGAGTTCCCCTTCCAAAGCCTGCTGACCTCCAATGTCTTTCTGTTTGGGAGTATTAGAGCAGGCACACACACACACACACACACACAGCTTGCTCCTCCTGTCAACTCGGAGGGATGGTTCTTTCCTTAGCTACTCATGGGCTTCCCATAGGAGCTGAGTCTAATAGAACTGCGGGCACCGTGAGCCCAGAAATGTTAATGCCAATCAGGTCCAGTTGCAGCCACACTCCCCTCCCTGAGTACAAGCTCAGGCTCATGTTTCTGAGGCTGAAGAGATCCCTTTGCCACGGCGCGGCACCCAGCTGGCCCCGCTGTGCGGTGCCCGGGCCCTGGAAAGTATGTGCTTTCTTTTTTCCACTCTTTTTAAGGGTCTGAACTTGACTGAATTCAGCAGCTGCCATAACGTCAGCCGGGCAATAGCTAATGACCTGCTAGCATTGCTCCCAGCCCAGCCCCACCCCCAGGTCAGCTCCCAGCCCACTTCTGTTCATTCTACCCCCGTGATGTTTACCTTTTAGCAAAGAGTATTAATGGGATTGTTGTCACCGGACAGTGTTTACATACAGAAAGCCAGCCAATCAGGACACAGGGCAGAAAGCACCAGCTGACTATGACATCTTACGTGGAACCCAAGCCTTCAGTCAGGAAGGCCAAGTACACAGGGCCGTGAGATTTTTTTGTTTTAATCCTCACCCAAGGAGATGTTTTTATTGAATTATTTTTTCTTTATAGACAGTTAGGGAGAGAAACATAGGTTGACTGCTTCCCACACTGACCGAGAATCAAACCTGAAACCTTTTGCTGTACAGGATGATGCACCAACCGACTGAGCCATCAGCCAGGGCAGAACCAGGTAGAGCTATCACTGGCTCCCCCACACACCTGGGTCACTCACCCCTGAATGGCTTTGGGACAGTCGCTTAGTTTGGGTTCACAATTCTCTTCTCTGTAGTTTGAGTTTACTCTACCAGGTTCCTTCTGGCTCCAAAATCTCGTGATACTATGAATACGGGGGGGAGGGGAGAGGATCAGCCATTCCCTTGGTTCTTGTGTTTGGATGATGCCAAACAGCCGCCAGACGTTTGGAAGCCTCTGAAAGAGGCTGAATCGGTCCAGAGGCTGGGGGCCGAGACAGACAGAGCCACGGGAAGCTCAGTACCCAACAGACTCTCCTGCAGCAGACAGCACGGGAAGGTTGCACAGCTTGGCAAGCTTTTAAGACCGCGATGCAATACAACCGTTCGGAGTACTGTTCTAGGGATGGCAAAAGCTACACGGTGCCGAAACCATGGACCTTTCCCCTTCGTACACCGACATCTCAGTTTAGAAGAGACCCAACTGACCTGAATACAGTGAAAGAAGTGCTATCATTGAAGACAAAGAAATTGTGATGGGAGCATGGAAGTTGGAAAAATCCTCCTGACGAGGGTAAGAGGGGGAGAGCTGTAAGGTTGTAGGGAGGACGTGGAATCGAAGCTGTGTCTTGCAAAGCAAAGGTGGGGGTGAAGGCACGGGGTGGAGACACCAGCAAGAGCAAAGGCCCAGGGCTTCCTGGCCAGCCCAGGGCGGCCACAGGATGCTCAAGGGGAAGAGGGCTTGGGAGGGAAGGCTGGGCTGGAGCCAGTGTGGAAAGCCCTGGACGCCAGCCTGCAGGCTCGCGCGTGCCCCGTGCTCACCGAGAACCTTCAGAAGTTCCTGAGCAGTGGAGACTCCAAATGAACTGCACCTCAGGAAGTTGTTTCTGGCAATTCTGTTACCATTTAGGCCTGGTAATCAGATCTGTCTGTACCTTCATTTTTCTCTTACTCGTTCCATGCTGCCACTATTTGGGAATCCCTCACATTTATTTTTTTTCCCCAAATCAATTTCCTGGCCCTTCAAATGGAAGCAATTGAATTTCCTACGAGCACTGCCAGGATTTAAATTTGAATGACTGATTCGGCCTGGGGCTTGGCATTTAGGTGTACGTGGCCTTTCATTTCTTACAAAAGAGTTAAGTAACACGGCACAGACCGGTGGACTTTTGTTTTGTGTTTTTACACTGGAAAATATTTCTGGCTGGTGAAAAAAAAAAAAATGCACCGACATCCCGATTGTTGGAAGGGCCTGCCTGCTCTAATACTCCCAAACAGAAACACGTTGAACTAGTCATCCAAAGTAGCTCATTGAGGCCCTGGCCAGGTTGCTCAGTGGGTTGCTCATGTGACAAGGTTGTGGGTTCGATCCCTGGTTAGGGCACATACAAGAATCAACCAGTGAATGCATAAGTAAGTGGAATAACAAATCAATTTTTTTCCCCTCTCTCATCAATAAATTTAAAAAAAAAAATTTAAGTAGTTCATTGAAACTTTGCTGATTTCCGGTTTCGGAGCCCAAGGCTTCCAGGGCCCCTCCAAGTACTAATAGCAGAATGTGATGCAAACCCAATGGCATTTGGGTTTACCATCCCTAGAACATACCAGTGGCATTTGGCTCCTCTGCCGGGGAGGGGGAGGGGGTCAAGCACAAGTGGTTTCCTGCAGCTGTCACCAGAGAGAAGCTGGCCACCACAGCATACAGGGCCTGAGCCGGGAAGCCAGAACATGGGAGGGGGATCGGTCTGCAAGCCTACCATCCCCTGGTTCCCAAAGATGGGCTGGAGCCTCAAAACTCCACAGGGATGAGTGTGGGAGTAGGCAGGTGAGACTCCGAGAAAGGGGCTGCCCTTTGGTATGAACCACCATTAAAAAAAAATCCTCCTCAGAAGACACAAACTTCACTTCCCATCTCGGGGTGGCTCAGACTACAGAAGCTTCAACAGTAGTTTCACTTTGGGTCACCTTATTTAGAAAGGCAAATCGTGTCTATCCACAGGGGCGTCAAATAGTCTAGGGTTCAGGTCCCCGGTTTGTAATGAAAAATCTGCCCCATCCCTCCATATTCCCAGGGCATGCGGGAAGCTCCAGACAACACACCCCCTCCCATGTTCTCTTAAAATCTAATCAAACGGTTCATGTGAGGGACAGCATGTAGTAGACGCGGTAGGCAGTTCCCCGTGCACATAAAAACAGTCTAACACACTACAAAAGAGTCGCGTGTCTCAGGTGCCACTTTTTGTAAAAGTCTACCTATGGTCAGAAAACGAATCCTCCTCAAACGAACAGATTCGCTTAAATTACCATGACATTTGACATTCTCTTCACTGATCCATGACTCACAAACTATAAGGTAAGTGCAGGCTGAAACTGAATAATGGGCATATAAAAACATTTTGACGTTAAAAACTCAGTCTAAATTGAACTACAACATACTTGAAAGCCCCCGCAATCATGCCATGCACATTGAAATCTATTAACCTAATAGCCAGCCTGCTATTCGGAAGCAGAGGTGTGGCATGTAAATAAGCACCCATTTGAACCCACTTTTCCTAAATGACTTTAACTGTACAATGTGATTGCAAAGTCACCCATTTACAAAGTCTATCCTCTTTACTTGATGGCTCTCAACGCTCAAGTCTTACCAGGTTACAATGTGGCGGCAGAATAGAAACACAGAGATCAGCATATGGTACCAAAAAGTGGCAGCAAATGTCAAAGACGAACCAGGGTCATCCCGGGGAAAGAGAGATATTTACATAAGCATTCCGGAAAGACAATAGAGCCCCAATTCCCCTCTAGCTGCTCACCAGTCAACCTCTCTGCGTCTCACCTGACCATCTTCATAGAAAAGCAGTTTCTACAAGGATACATTCAAAGACCCTAGTTGCCATAAACTCGGAAGCAAAGATTCTGTTTGCACATTAGAATTGCTTTAAGGCTCGGCTGCCTTCAACCTGAGCTTTCATTCCTTACCCATTACTAACACCCCCCACCCCCTCTAAAAAATTAGCTTCCCTGGCAATATCCTTCTCAAGGATGTCACCTGCCAAGCCATTTTCTTACCTTTGTAACTCACATTGGTTTCCTTTGATGATATTTACCCAAGCAAGGGCAATGGCTTGACTGGAATCTTGCAACTTTCAACTTTGTCCCGATTTTTTGCTGTCGTGGTGAGGAGGGGGGATGTCAAAGCCCCCCAGTGCCTCTCTCAGCTGAACCCGAGCTGTATTTTAAATTCTTTTACACTTACTTAATATAGTGTGTGCTGCCTGTCCACTGATGCGATATCAGAAACCTGCAAGCTACTATTTCTGCAACTGTGTCACTGTAGATAGTCTGAAACATGTACGTCGCTGTTGCCATGGAAACAAACACAGCTAGGGTAGAGTGCCACGCTGTGTTAATTCCTTCACCCATGAACCCCAGGGGAAGGCTAACATTCATCTTCTTTCTCCTTTAGTCTCACACTGCTTTAATATATTTTTTTAGCATTATCAAATGATGTACTAAATGCACAGGGTACACCTGAAAATCCGGAGGGCGGAAATGAGCCGTGTCCAACCTCGCCGGCTGGGGATCTGCTTCAGGTGGGGCCCCTAGGCAACAGATCCGTTCACCAGCTTCTCCTGGGAGAGATGGAGAACTTTCCTGCTTTTAAAACGGTGCGGGCAGGACAAGGAAAAAAAAAAAAAAGGTGCGCATCTTGTCTCATCTAAGAACAGTTATCGCGGAATCGCACCAGAATAAAGATGCCACCAGCATTGTGCCTTACCGGCTCTGTGAAAGGCAGAGGGAGGTTTGCAAACTTTCTGAAGTGGATCCCAGCTAAGAGTTCTTTTCCTTTCCAACGGGAGCTGCACGCGCAGGCTGCAAACCCCATAGTTTTAATTAGCCAAAAGCATGCACCCTCACGAGGGCTTCGCCTGTCCCCACCGGGTCTGTTTCTGAACTTACAGAAGAAGGTATTAGAATGAGTGACAAGACAGACATCTGACATCATTCCTAAAGAAATGTGATTTCTCCCGGAATCTGAAAATCCTCTCATTTGCTGCAAGCTCAACTCTTCGACCTTATCCAGTGTTCGGACTGGTGCAGAAAGTCAGACGCTCTCAGTACATCTAAAAGCCACGAGGTGTAGATGCTGGTGTGCTGGGCTGTCTTCCGATTAGTCAAACCAGTACACCACTTTAAATAATGGGCTTATTCAACACGGTAGACACAAGTAAGCTGTTCAAAATCTTAATTACATCCTATCCCTTGGGCTAGTTAATAATATTCAATCCAGATGAAAATGGCCACACTTCAGATTTGCATGCTGATGTGTTCAACTTGAATATAATTTTCGCACTAAACCATCAATTGTAGGCTTTGAAAATGCAGATCTGCGACACTCAACTGGCATTTAAAAAAAAAAGAAAGAAAACAGAAACCACTACCTTATTTGTGGGAATTATGGCAAAGTATCACACCGAAGCTAAGCCAAATTTCCCCATTATTTTCTAAATTGGACCATGCGTGGATATATATTATGATAATAATAATGAACTCATCCCTAAAGAGAAAGCAAAACAGAAAAGAGATACACAAACCTTAATGGTAAAAGAGATCACTTACTTTTTTAAAAACAATCTCAAATGATGTGAGGGTCTTGGAGCAGTAGCAGGGCAGGCAGAGATGACTCTTTAACCAACCACGACCAGTACTTACAGACTCAAGGAGCAGGATCACAGCCATAGAAGCGACCGCGCCTCACATGCACTTTACACGTCTGTATCTGCCTTTGTCGAGTACCACCAGGCATTTTCACATGGGCCATCCCATTTGACCATCACAGGTTCTACTGTGAATTCGCGTGGCGAGTATCAACAGTCTCATCCCACGGGAGAGAGCGCCGAGGTTCCAAGGATCCGTGACTGGCTCACGGTCACACATTAAGCAGCAGAACGTGTCCCTGTGGCCTGATCTAGTGCTCGGGCCATGTGCCACGCTGTCTCTAGGTTCCTCACACATGCAGGTGGTTGTAAAGGACTTAAAATAACTGAAAAAAATAACTTACAGAAACGGGACAGATATGCGGTATCCGATGTTAACTATGGCTGGTGGTTAAGCTCATGCTCCTCTCTGATCTGGCGCACCCACTCTCTTCTCCCAAGGGTGGGAGGAGAGGAACCAGCCTATAGACTGAGCTCAGCACTGGTCCCAAAGCAGATCATCTCAGCCTGCTCACAAAGCCCTGAGCCCCTCCCTTCCTTCCCAGATACCCCAGCCCTGAGTGCCACTCCGCAGAGAGCCTTACAGGGAAAGATGGTTGGAGGTCTGTTGGGAGAAAGAAGGTAAAAGCAGGATTGGGAGCAACAAGAAGCAGCAATGAAGTAGTTATCCTCCTGTGATAGTTAATTTCATGTGTATATATGCATTTATACGTGTGTGTGTATTGTCTGTCTGTCTGTATGCATGCATGTGTATACATATGCAAGTAGGTATGTGTGTATGTATGCATGTATGTGTACATACATCCTACTAGTCAGGCCTCTCCAGGAAATTCTAACACACTTCCCTGAGGAAATGAGTAATCAGAAGTGGATTCTGTCATGATCCGGGTTATGCACGACCTCTTAGTATGGTTGAACATCAGACTCATTTGGTTACCGTCGACAGCAAGGATGAAATGGATTTGGTCATGCTGCATTTTGGGGAAACGAGGATTTCCTAGAATTAAATTCTTCCAGACTACTGACTTTATTCCAGGTGCTCCTGAGGCAACAGGAGGCTTCCTGAGGAGCGGTGTTCTGGGGAGACCTCCCGAGGGAAGGGGGAAACGGGGGGCCTTCCAGCAAATGCTCCAACTCAAGTCAGTGACTTGGTCCCTTTTGATAAAAAAAACTTTCCAAAATGGACTGTGTAAGAAAACAATGAATCGGGCAAAGTACACAGCACGTGGTGTAGCCTGTTCTAGTTTTCCTGCCTTGGCTGGCATCACGCACATTATGATACCGAGTTCTCAGAAGCCATGCAAGCGTAGGCAGGAGGGGAGGAGGTCACCCACACAGGCGCAGGCCCCACACACCTGCCATTTCCTAAGCCTCATATTTACATTTTCATTTTCTCTGGCCTCCGATTGTCCCTCCACGGCTGTCGGGGTACCAGCTGGCCTCCCCACCCCGCAAAGTGGCCTGGCTCTCGCTGTTCCCTCCCTATTTTGATTCACATCTAATATGCCAGGGGCTGGGAAACCAAATAAGAGAGTTGATTAGAATTTTGTCTGAAATAAGATGAAATAGGCCTCAGAAAGTGTCCCTGAGCACTAAAGTGTCAACTTTCAGATGTCATTGACTCCAGGTCAATTAGCCTAAAGCCAGGCACCTAATGAGCAATCTGCCTATAATTTAAAACCTTTTTTGCGGGTTTTTACATGGCAATGTCCTTTCCTCTTTTTTTCTTTTCTTTTTTTTTTCATCTATTTGGCATCATGAGGTTTACAAATCAAGTCTTCTAAAAGCACACACAGCTTGTTTTTAAATTTTAGTTTATGTTTCACTTTTTTAATTCAATAATTTTTTGAGATACAGGCAATGAATGCAAAAACACTCGAAATGGAGCTGAATTTCTGGTGAGCTGGTTACTCGGCAAACTGATATGGGCACTGGCTTTAAGGACACGCTCACCCCGCTTTTCATTTTTCAGGATGCAAAGCATGTCCAAGGCAGCTGATGTTCCGTCAGACAGGAACGCGTGGTCTGACCTGCACGACTGCCTGCACCGCTCTGTCATCTTGCTGTAGGGGACTCGGCGCAGCTGCGTTTCTGGTCTCAGTGGAGGGAAGGAATCCTATGGCTTGGCTTCGTTCCTCTCCACCGTGAATTTAATGTATGGGCACTGTTGAGCAAGCTCAGCTTGTTGAGTCTCACCCAAAGCAGTGCTCACCCTCCCGTTCATTCCAGGAGCCCCCGTCGTGTGTTTTGGATGCTTGTACGTTGGCACAGGTAGCATACAAGGCACCCCTGATTTTCTGCATCAAGGCGATGCACAGGCTGCAGAAGCCTGAGGAGGACTCGCCTGACAACCCAATTCTTAAGGTGAAGGGGGCAAAGCTCAAGGTCAAGATGTGTCCAGCATGGCTGAAACAGACAGCACCAGTCCTATTCCAAAGGAGAGGCCAGGTGCCCGGGAGCCCTGCTCGCGGTGCCCTTTAGAGGGAAAGCGGACACCAGACCTGCCAGTAAGACCAGAAGCCAAGCTGACCTGTGAGATTAGGGACAAGCTCAGGGTGTGCTCCTAAGCAGGCAGAATGGGGGCTTCAACGTGGGACAGGGAAGAGCCGAGGATGGTCCCTGTGCACCCCGTGTCCCAACCCTGGGCTCTGGCACAGACACTGCCCCTCCGGGTGGAGCCCTGAGCCCCTTAAGCACCCTGCAGAAAGCAAGCCTTCCAGCCAGCCCGGTCCCCTGGCTTGGAGCTGCGAGGATGCCCGCCAGCCATGAGGGCAGCCTTTTCCCTGGAGCTGCCGGCCGCTGCTTATCTGGCAGGAGTGAGGGCGATGGGCCAGCTGTGGGAGAAGAGAAAGGAACCAGGGAGGCTTCACGCTTGTGACCCTCCCAGGGATGCTCAGAGTTGGCAAGAAACTTCTCCTGGGAGTGGAAGCTTTACAGGCTGAAGTGACCACTTCGAGGCTAAATGTCTCCAGGAGGGGGCTGTCCTCGCGCGTATGCACTTCCTGTGTCTGTATATGGACGATAACCAATGAGCTCAACTCAGGTACCCTCACAGGGTTCTCTCCAGGACCGGACACGAATACCTAGCCATCGGGATGTGGAAAAAAAAATTGATGTTTGCTCTTCAATCCAAGCCGACAGCGAATTGCATTCATGTGTTTCGCCCTAACCTCCGCTACTTAATAAACACGGAAGTTGTTAATAGAGTAAGTCTCTAGTAATGTACTTAATCAGACTGCACACCGCATGTATTACAACATTTTGGGGCCTGGAACACTGACTTAAATAAAAAGATGGTTGTTAGTTTACTTCTCACATAACAGCCCACGACAGTAGACGGTGGGTGGCGGAGCAGGGGTGGGAGGTGGCTGGGCAGCTGGTACCCTGAAGGCGGACACCCAGGACTGCTCTCTCTAGTTGCGCTGCTGTTTCCTGGCGTCTGTCCCACATCTTCATGGTTTTCAGTATCACGTGAACACCTTGTCCCCGCCCTCGTCAGAAACACAGAGGAAAGAGAACATGAGGGCTCGCTTGCTCGTTTTAAAGGTGAAATCCACACGCCACACCCATCCCTTCCGCGTCCTCCATCAGCCGGAAGGCAGTCACTTAGCCCCTGGAGCAGAAGGTGTCCACAGTTACAGCCCCAGGATCTACTACTGAGAGTTCCTGAAGTTTACAAACATGCATGGGAACAAGCACCCAATTCAAGGTGGTGGTTACCTGGGGCGCGAGGAGGAGACGAGGTCTTGGGACTGGGGAAGGGACACAACAGGGGCCTGCAATTGTCTCTTCCATGCCTTCATTTTTTTCAAAATACAAGCGTGGCCAAAAGTAGGTTTACTGTGCCATTTTTTTTGCATTAACAAAGCTTTTAAAAAAAAAAAAAAAAAAAGTCCTCACCTAAGGACATTTTTTAGAGTGGAATGGAAAGGAAGGGAGAGACAGAGATAGAGAGAACACTGATGTGAGAGAGACACATCGATTGGCTGCCTCATATGCCCCAAAACCGAGGTACATGCCCTTACCCGGAATCGAAGTGGAGACCCTTCAGTCCGTGGGCCGATGCCCTATCCACTGAGCCAATCTGGCCAACACAGCTATTGTAATCATCATAACCTGCATGTCTTTTTCCATATGAAGAACTGTAAACCTACTTTTGCCCCCCCCCTGTATTTGAAGAAAATAGGGCAAAACATTGAGATCCGCCAAAGTTGGATAATGGGCAGAAGTGTTTTAGCTTTTCCTATGTTAGAAATAAGTCGTCATAAGACCTACACAATTTAGCATTATCTAAATGACCGAAATGCAACTCAACTCATAATTAAAGTGCATTTCACCAATTCTAAAATGCACATTTTTCTACATTTGAACCCTCTGAAATGACTGCATCAAATCGTATTAGGCAGCATTTTTCTTAGTGATACACACAATAATGTTCCATTTTACAATGAATGCTCATTTGGATGGGATGATGTGCAGTGTATCAGTTGTATTTCAAGTGGAACGTGGTGCATTTGACTATCCTGGTGAGTGGGGGGAGGCCTCCACGGGTGGGCACCCCAAACCTTGCGAAGCCCTTAGGGCCCCAGACCTGGGCTCCCTCTGTGGGGCAGTTTTCTGACCATCAGGAGGACGTTCTTTTCACTGATAGAGTCTCTGATTGAGGTCATGCAAAAACAAAACAAACAAACAAAACATACACACACACACACATTGGGACTAATTTTCTCTGCGCCTAAGGAAAACCTAGCAGATAAAAGCCCTTCTTTATTGGTTCTAAGGTGCTTGAGAACTCTCACCTGGTAGGAGATGAAAGCAGAAATGGCACCTACAAACTAAAGTCGACCGGCGGGGGAAGGAAATAGCCGGCTAATCCCTGGGCCACACTGTGTGCAGGCTGAGCAGACAGAACAGACACAGGTGTATGAGGATCAGGAAGGCTGTCCCCTCTGCCCACAGCGGAGTCACATTCCTGGCCAGCAGCCCGGACGGAGAGACTGTGTAGCCCACTCTCCTTTGCTTTCTGACATGTGCTACGATGGAACGATCTTAGTTACAGGAAATTAACTACGGCACAGTGCTGTGTCTCAATGGTTATACGTCAAACTATGGACTAGGAGGTTGAGGTTCGCATTCTGTTTGGGGCACGTACCTGGATTGTGGGCTTGATCCCCCAGTGGGGAGCATGCAGGAGGCAGCCAATTAGTGATTCTCTCTCATCACTGATGTTTCTATCTCTCTCTCCTTCTTCCTTCCTCTCTGAAATCAGTAAAAAAAATTTTTTTATAAAAAGAAAATTAACTAAGAACACCGGTAACACAGTTCCCTCATTATTACCAAGATGCACATGAACCTAAGTGTGTGTGTGGGGGGCGGGGGGAGAAAGGGGGATCCATACAGCTGGTTTATATGAATGCAGAAAAATTAATCACTACTGTTTTTTAAGACCATTTATGAAAGTGTTCTTCATTTCTCACATTCAGTGAGCATACAGTTGGCATTTTCAAAATTCAAACCTGATGTGGATTTGGAATTCAATGAAGCACATTGGAAGACATCTGAGTGAAGAAGTAAAAGTTCTAGCCATATGCTGCTAGTGCATGGATTTGAATATTTGAAAGGTAATCTAGAAACGAGAATGTTCCCAGTTCTCCTTGCCGACAACAGTCCCTCCTAGCAACCACACGTTTTATGGATCGAGCCATTCACCATCGAGAGACAATAGTAGGACAGGGTCTGGGCTGGGGGGCTGGCGCAGCCTGGCTGGTGATGGGCCCGTGATTTCACTGGGTGAGGACCACTCTGAAGCTCTGCTTGGCACTGGTGAGGGCGTAAGAGTGAGCCCTGCTCCACGGGGCATATTAACACATAAAGAAGTTTCTAAATCTTTCAATTTGATTAACAATTGGATGAAAACCAGGAGACCACTCACAATGGCTGCTCCCAAAAGGCATATATGTGACACCATGAAATAAGCTCTAGCATCCAGCCCACTGGATTTTCTCCCTTCTTTTTATTGACCTACACAGCCAGAAAGAGAATGACCCAGAGCCAAACCAACAGCAGGGACTCTCCCCTCGCTCTCACACTGTTTGCAGCCCTGGCCAGGATGGCAGGAGCCCCCGTGCCCCAGCGGGGAGGGCTCCCTCACAGTGCCCAGCTAGCCTGTCTCGGGGCCAAGCCTCTAACTGGGTCATTCAAGAAGGGAACATGCAAGCCAAGTGCATCACTAATCCACTCAGGCACCTTCACGGATACCGACCCACGGAACACAGAAAGCTGTGGCATCACTAGCTCCCTCCCCGAAGCAAGTGTTGAGAATGCAACCCACGTGTTAGCAGCACGGTGACAATGCCACGAGGTGGCCCAGACAATGCGAGTTTTGATTCCTAGGCATTTGGAAATGGGAAGTGGATGGCAAGGCTTGTGACAGAAGTGAGCGCTCTTCTACCGACTTGTTGATATGCTGGGAGAACAAAATGATAGCATTCCTCCTGGGTCTGTCCTGGAATAATCCCCAGTGAGCTGATCCTTCCATCGGCCCCAGGTTATGAAGGCTGGTGCTCTTCCCAGGGGACTAGAGAAGGCAAGAGCGTGGAGAAGAGCCAGGTGTCCGTGTGAGGAGAGCGTTGGGGTGGCCACAACAACCTGGCCCAGTGCCAATGTCTCTACCCAGCTCCCCTACTGCCCCAAGCCTTAACCCTGACCCTAGTCCCAAGCCTGGGGGACTCTCTGAGGAGTGGCTTCACGTGGCTTTGGAGAGACCTTCTTCTTAGTATAAACTTTCTGTAAGATGACTAACTCCCTCTGGAAGCCACCATAGTCCACAGGATCAGTTGTTACATTTCCTCAATCCCAGCGAGCTCTTCCAGACACTCAGCGCCCGCATGCTTAGCTCCAGACCCCACTCGTTAGCTCCAGGAGCTCCTGGACCAGACAGGAACTTGTCGTGAAGCACTTTCTCTCTCTTTTTTTAAATCCTCACCCGATGATCTAGTTTTTATTTTTATTCAAGAAGGGAGGGAGGGAGGGAGGGAGAGAAAAAGAGAGAGAGAGAGAGAGAGAGAGAGAGAGAGAGAGAGAGAGAGAGAGAGAAACATTGATGTAAGAGAGAAACATCAATAGGTTGCCTCCTGCACACTCCCTGACTGGGAACTGAACCCACAACCTAGGTATGTGTCCTGACTGGGAATCGAACTCACAACCCTTCGGTGCACAGGATGACGCTCTAACCAACTGAACCACCCAGTCAGCCAGGGCAGGAAACCCTTTCTTCCTCACAGGCCTCTATGTATCCTGGAGGTCTAGGACATCCCTCATCTGTGCAGTGAAACAAAAGTCAGAAAGCACAGTGAGAAGCAGGAAAGCATGTGTGATCCGTGACTTAGCCCCTATGCGGTTTCCGCCTGGCTAAGCTGCGATGGTTGAATCTTATCTCTGCAGCCTGTACTTGATCAGAGACACGGACGTGACCAGAAGCGTTTTGGCGGTGACTGTTAATGTCGTGTAGCTCACTCGCTCGCTTTAATCAGTAGGTGGCCTAAAATCACACACTAATGGAACACCACCTTACTCAGCAAGGGCGGCATCTGATTACGGAGTTGGTCAGTGAGCCCAGAAGGCCATCTCTCAGCACCAGGGCAGAATGAACACACCCGACCCCAGCTAACACGGGGCAGATCTGGGCCAGGTGGTAAGGTAAGAAAGACCCAGGGCAATGGCCCTTACCGAGTTGCCCCGCCAATGGAACATGGCAGTGAGAAATGAAGGCTGCTTTCAACTATAGGCCTCAGCAGGACAAGAAACACCTGATAAATTAGAGAATTCCAGCACATCCAGAAATCAACGTTCAAGAGAAACGCTCTAGCCAAGCACCTGTTTTGCTGAAAAGGCCGTTCTAATTAATGGCAGGCAGGCCCTCCTCCATCAGATTGCCTTCACGTATGGTAAGGAGGAATCCAAAACCCATTCTGAAAGATTTCCACCCGAACTTTATTTTAGGTCATCCTGCCGACACCCACAAATGATGGCAAGTGTGACTAACTCAGAAACAGCCAAGAAAGGTCAGTGCCTAATTTGTTTCTTAACCCATAATAATCTGTGAGTAACATTAATAGGCATTCGCCACTGTCTGCCATCGGCGCCGCAGTCATTAAACGATCAGAGGTAGGGGAAGGATTTCACACTCGTTTTTAAAAAAAGGCGTGCTAGTGTGCGGTGACTCAAGCCTGGAAATCGCACGTTTCAGAACAGCCCTCGGCAGCATTTATAGAAGGAAGCCTTCCACAACCTACCTGTGAAGTGGAAATGATTATAACCTCATTTTATCAATAAGCAGCCTGATGCCCAGATATGGGAAGTGATTTGCCCCAAGTTCCTCAGATGTTCATAACAGTCGAACCAAAATGAGATTCCAGGCTGCGTGCTCTGCCCTCGGGAGGGCGGGGCGAGTACCTGAGGCCTGCTGCTGGGGTGGACCGGCCCACACAATGAGCACTATGGACTCTTGCCATGAGAAGCAGCATTCCCAGGGACCTTCAAAGGCAACCAGCCTTCCTGCATCTGGGACTGTTGGGACCAGCAAGGGACCTGGCAGAAGAGGATGGGAAGCTGGTCTATAGGTCGTCCACCATACTCCCTGCTGTTCATCAGACTGTGGACCTTTAGGACACTCAGCAAAGAGTAAAGAACATCTCTCAGCACATGGAAGAGACACTCCAGTGGACACGCACCGAGCAGACTCGCGGGCTCCCGATGCCCTGGGCCACAGGCACCTGTAGCTCAGTGCTTCTCGGACGGGAAGGTGCCCACGGATCACTCGCAGGCCCTGTCAGGTGCAGGGTCTGATATCTGGGACTGGGGTGGGGGGAGGGTCTGCATTTCAAAGCGCTCAGGGGTTGCCCACACTGCTGGCCTGTGGACCACACCTTGAGCAGCAGGATCGGGGAGCACCACACAGGCTGTGACATTGATTTTAGGCTTTTCCTCTGATCCAAACAAGAGGCTTTGCACAAGGCAAAAAAATAAAAATAAAAAGCTGCTATCAACTGGGCCTTTTAAAGCGCAGGTGACCCTCAAACAACATGGGTTTGGATTGCGCCGGTCCACGTAGATGCAGATTTCTTTCAGGAAATGCAGTAAAGGGTATTGCCTCTTCCTCGTGATTTTCCTAACATTTTCTTTTCTCTAGCTTACTTTAGGGTAAGAATACAGTAGATAAAACATATAACATGGAAAATACTGTTGGTGTTATCAGCAAGGCGTTGGTGTTATCAGTCAACCGTAGGCTCTTAGTAGTTAAGCTCTGGGGGAGTCAAAAGGTAAACTCAGGTTGTCGAATGCAAGGTAGGTCGGCTCTCTAATGCCCGCCTCCCTCAAAACCTCCCCGCCAGCTTTGACCACCTGACATCCACGCCTGCCCACCGCCACCAACTGTCCGACTGAGCTCACCCCTATGTATCTCCCTCACTCAGTCTGTGGCACCCAGCCGGCCTCTTGCTATTCTGGACCAGACCAGACCCCCGTTAGGACCTCGCCTGCAGAATTCCTCCTCCAGACATCCACCTGCCATGATCACTCACCTCCTTCAGCGAGGAAACCTACCCTGGCCATCTGGCTTAAAGTCACAGCCCCTACCCATGTTTCATCCTTCTCCACAGCACTTATTACTATTTGCAAATTATACGTATTATTTATTTTGATCCTTTGCCATCTCCCCACTAGCATATCAGTCTCAAGAGATTAGGGTATTTTTTTGTTTTGGTTTTTTGATCTGTTTTGCTCGCTGCTGTAGGACTCCAGCGTGTGGCATACAATAGGCCCTTAAATATTTGGGTAGTGAAGAAAGACTTTAATTTTTAACGAAAATTTTAAAGTGCCAACAATCATCCTCAAGGACTTCGCTGATCATGTGCTTATGTCTAATACAAATGGTATTTTTCAATCTGAAAAAAACTACTACTTCGCAATTTCAAAAGGACTGGTTGTTATAGATTGTAGTAGCTATTTTTATCTTGTCATGCAAATAGAGTTTAGGATTTGCATTTCCAGTTTTCCAGTTCCCATTCACCACTGAGCATGAGTCCTCCTCCTGCCTCCTCACAGGACAGGGCCCACACAGACAAGCAGCAGAACAAAACTGGCAGGCAGACCTCCCCGCACCTGAGGGAACCCCCGCTCCTGCACACAAATGGGAGCCCTGTGAGTAAAGCTGGAAGGCTGGGAGGGGAATTCCTCGTTTTGCATGTGAAGACCCTGAGGCTCACTGAAGCGGCCTGCACAGGGTCTCACCGTCCGTCTGGGACTCGAACCCATGCCTCCTAAGTCCCAACGCTCTTTGAACTTGGCTTCTCTTTATAAACAGAATCCGGATCCAGTTGGAGAATGGCTTCAGCTTCAGGGATCCTGAATAAGCCTCAGGGCATCCTCAGAGCCAGAGAAAGTCCAATGATCCTGGGAGCTGGTCTTGCATGTGCACGATTTCCGCTGCTGCTAAGAGCTCAGTCCAGAGTAAGCCCGAGACACACGCTGCCCTCTGACTGGCTGGGCATCCCACCAAGGCACATCTCCAACCATGCTGGAGACCTGTGTGTGCGTGGGCGAGGGGAGGGGGGGAGAGGAGGGGGAAGAAGGGGGGGACAGCTGTACCTCAACTCTCAGATAAGCCGTGATTGCACAGTTTCCGTCTCTTTCAGAATGGCAGGGTATTATTCCTGGAGACTGGCGACGGCAACTGTGAAGTCACAGATTTAAATGAATTGCCAAGTTCACCACCATGCCTTTCCCCTGAGGCTACTTCTGCTCCTGTCCCACCACCCCTAATGCGCACATCTGGCCAGGGCGGGCGTGAGGGCCATTGAGAGTATCCACCGGGTTCTTCAACTCATATTCAAATCATCCGGGGGCAGGTTTTCAGAAGACCTGCTTGGTGTATATTTCACATTGTAACTCACATTCTCGCAGCGTTCATGTGACCTGAACCCCAGAGAGCATCCCCTCACGGCACGGGACCTAAGCGGACCCAGGCTGCATGAGGTTTTGCAGGCTTGACATGACAGCGCAGACTCTCCAGAGGAACAGTGTGCCGCTTTCTCGGGAAGGCACACCCATTCTTGGCCATTCGCCTACAACACTGAACAAACAACTGTATTCCTCCAGGGCCGGGCAAGAAGCCATACAGGGGGTCAGGAGGCTTGGGCAGCAGGATCTGCTGCTTGGGATTCCCTAGGGAAGGAAAGACTTGTCCTCTATACTCTTAGGTTCTGTACCTGGGGCCTGTGAATTAAATTGACAAAAGATAGTGTAACGTGAGAAAACACATACAAATCTTATTTGATGCCAATATTTTCACATGGCACAGGGGGCTTCAGAGAAGAAGTGAACCCTCCCCCAAAAGTGGTTAGACCTGGGTTTCATATACCCGTCTAACAAAGAGCGATGAACTGGAGACATGACAAGACCAAGGAAGAGAGTGCTTGCTGAAAAGTGACTAGGAATATATGAAGGAAACTGATGGAAGATAAGGATTATTCTAGTGAGGCCTCTTTGTACTCGAATCTTCTCAGCTTCACCTCCCTGTCTCCGTGAAAGAATGTTGTCTCCCTGGTAGAGGGAAGGCACCTTCCTCGTAGGAAATGTATGCACTGCCTTTAGGTAGAGAGCGGGAAGGCAGACAGCTCTTCCTACATCTGCTTTTTCTCAAGTGCCTTCAGCTCAAAATAACAAGTATGCCAAAGTGGTATGCCTTGGGGTGGCATGTTCTGATCCCCTTCAGGACTGAGGCAAGAGCGGTCAGGCAGGGCGGGGGGCGGGGGCTGTGGAAGGCAGGCAGAGCAGACTCTCCCATCTTGAATAATAAGAGTGAAATATAAGACAGAAACTAAGCAGCCACAGCTTCCCCAAACCCTGCTTCCCAAGTGCAGCTTCCACGGTGTCCAATGCTGTTCCCAGCACGGCTATCTCTGAGTTTGCTTTTCTGTTCATGTCCAAACCTTAACCACTGTTTCACCAAGTGGAACAGTCTCTTTCTCTGTCTCTCTCACACACATGCACACATCCTCTCCTACATTACAGAACAGTTGGTAGCACTTCCAGATGAGCTAGAAGGAAGGGGGCATTGCCTCATCTCTGTTTTTTCCAGGATGTAAGCTGCTGGTGCAGAAGGACCGCTGGCGAACCAGCGCATGATGCTCATCACAGGAGAGACACCATAACAACCAGATAATCCAGAGGAGAAGATGCTAGAAAAAGAGGAAAGCAGTGGGTGAAGGAAGAGGAGGGTGGAGAAGGGAAAGAAACTGTCCTAACAGCCGGGTAAGAGAGCTCCCAGGCGGATAGGCGCCGGCTGAACTATGGAGCAACATTCTGCTCTCCCTACAACTCCGTCACTGGGCAGATCTCCCAGGGAGCAGGCTATTGTCAATGAACTTGCCCTGGGCCTCAGCATCAATCAGGCTTGAGACCTCAGTGCCTGTGATTATAAACTCGGGGCTGTCCTCACCTCCTCCCTGGGGCCAAGCCGCGTAAATCACATGCCAAGACCACAGCAATGTTGCCTCAGTGAAGCACAATTAAATTGCCAAGGAATGTTGCTTATCACACAATCTCAGGGCCAGGCGCTTAGAGATGGACATCATCGACTAAAACCTGACTTTCTCGACACAGGAACCGAGGCCCGAAGAGGTTGGTCAAGGTCACGGAAGTTAAGCGCAAGCTTACGTTGTCAGGACAGCCCTCTTTCCACTGCTCACACTGCCTAGCACAACCAGATTTAATTTTAGTTCATCACACATTCGGCGTGCGCTTTCGAGGAATTTTATAGTCCCCACTCCATCTGTGCATCTTGCCGTTCTACCAGTTTCACTCTAATCGGTGCTTCCCGTGGCGCGCTCTGCCACACTCGCCTTAAAAGAAGAGTTTACACTGATCGTCATCTGTTTGTCATCTCCACAGCATAGAGATGGAGAAACATTCACACCAAGTGTGTTCCATGTTCGCCCGAAGGGCCAGTGCTGGACTGACGATCTGCTTTGGGCAAGGGCAGGAAAAAATTTCTTCCGCAATTTATAGCCGCTAAGAACCCAACTGCCGTCGTCCGCTGATGGCACACACAGTCATTGAGAAAGGCTTCCGTTCTTGTTTTTCAGAAATGCTTCAAGTACAGTGAAGTCCACTTAGGAAGAAACCCACCAGTCAGCATGCATTCATGTGCATAATTGTGTATCTAGAGGGTCTCATGCTCAGTAAAATAAACCAGACGGAGAAAGACAAATGCCAGAAGGTATCACTCCCAGGTGGAAGCCAGAGAACAAAATAAATGAACAAACAAAACAGGAACAGACTTATGGACACAGAGAGCAAAGTGATGGGGGCCGGCGGGGAGTGGTGTTGGGGGAAGGGCTAAAAAATGGCGATGGGAATAAGAAGTGCCGATCGGTACTTTCAAAATGAGCACGGGTCAAGCACAGGGAACACGGCCAACAATACTACCCTGTCTGTGGTCCCAGGTGGGCACCTGAGTCATCGGAGGGGGCATTTCGTAGCCAGTATAAACGTCTATCCGCTGTGCTGTACATCTGAAACGAACACGAGATCGTGTTGAATGCGAACGGTAATAGAAAAAAACCCTGGAATGTGTGATGCGAGTCCAAGGTGCACTGTTTAGACTGCCCGGTCATGAACACCAAGGGTCCTGAGCTGCCGCAGGAACCCAGGGAGCCTTTCAGGGGCCATGACTGTGGGTGCCCCTCATCTCCACCAGAGCCTCAGGCCACAGCCACCCCACTGGAAATGGCTGCATTTAAGGTGTAAGAGGAGCCCCCAGCATCCAAGTTGTCCAAATAAAGCATCCGAATTGTTACAGAACCAAAGTTTTGTTCCATAACCGGGACATTTTCCCTCTGCAGGATGTGCATCGTGCAGGAGCAGAGCTGTCGCTGCTACTGTCGGTGAGGCACACAGAGAGCGTTTCATCTGCGCACAGACTCGGGACGTACGGAGATGGCTCTGTGCAGATAATGCTGCAGGGTCTTGAGAAAAATGGGCTCCGGCTAAAGCATCTCCTCTCCTCTGTGTGCATCTGCGTTGTTTTAATCTTTCATATCCTTACACAGACCAGGTGGAAATGGACGCTTCCACTCTTCGAAAGTGCAGAAGTAAATAAGCAAACAAAATTTCAAGGGTGAGCACACACTCAGCGTCCTCATGCAATGACGTATCCTTCTCCTGCAGCCTACGTTCTGACTTCTGGGATTAAAGTGGCTCCGAGGATGCAGGAAAATATATAAGGATACCTCGTGGCCTGCCGGTGCAGCGAAGCTCAGTGCTAGGCACCAAGCGTCAGGCGTCCGGCAGCTTCGTGACACAGACGCCTTGTAGAAAAGACACTCCTGGCCACGTGTTGCTAATCCCAGTCTCCGTCCTGAGTTGCTGCCCTTGACCTGTCCGCTGAGCTGAGCCTGCCCTCCTCCACACTCTCCCCAGTGTGACTTTATCAACCGACTTGCTATTTGTGCTGCTTCTCTAGGATCAGTCACCTTGGTTGTCTTCCTGGCCACCACCAAGGCTTTCCGGAAACCTGGCTGCAGTTTCAGACTCTGCTCAGCCTTCTCACCCGAGGACCAGATCCTCCCCCTGACATGCACCCCAATCAACTGCGTCAGTGTTCCCCACGCCCCAGGCAGGGCATGACTCCAACAACACGAAAGATTAAAGAAATAGATGCCGTACCCCAAGCCTTCCAGAGGTTTACATTCTTGGTAGGAATACAAACATAACCACAGCAGATGCCATGTGTCAAAGGAATGACATAGAAGAGCCTAGAAGAGAAAATGCTACGACCAGCCTGGGAAAGCACCAGAAGGAGATTTTAGACACATGCCAGGCTTTGCAGAGAGGAGAAGAGCATTCATTTCATTTCATTCATTCATTCATTCTTTCATCCATCCATTCATTCATTCAACAAACATGATTTCACATTTATGATGTGTAATAAAGTAAAGGGTACTTAAGTTAATACAGAGGTAAATACGCCAATGAGCTTACAGGAGCTGGCATGTACACCACTAACATCTAGAGGTCTCTACTATCCTTAGAAACTGTCTCCTTTTGCTTTCAAACCCCCTCCCCACCACTAGAATCAACAGGGATAAGTCAGGCTGTTATATGAATGAGCCAAAGACGGCCCATGCATACTGCCCGACACTGTTTATCTCGTCACCTCAGTCTAAGAACGGTTAGCTCAAGGGCCTGCTTGGTACCAAACTCAAATTTTCACACATCCAATTGTTTTTAAAATAGCCCAAACAGGCAGATTTCTAACCATTCAGAGCCTGCCTGTTTTACATAGCCCACAAAACTACACCCGGCACCTGCTAGCCATTGATGAGAGAAAGCCTTGTGGCCTTTCGAGGAATTTCTTTGACCTAGAGGCTCCCCCACATGATGCTGGATGACATCACCTAGACACATATAAGCCCCTCTCCAATGACCCACTTCCCCGGAGTTCCCTTCCCCTCCTCCCTTCCTTGGTGCCTACCCTCAACTCTCCCCCTATAGTCTCTGGACAGACTCCTATCCTGACTGGCTTCTCCTCAGTTCCGCGGGATGCAATAAAGCTTGTGAATGCTACTGCCACCTTGTGGTTATATCTTTCCTTTGACCAACCCAAATCACTGGAACCACCTACATCCTTCTGCCATGTTCATAATCATGTGACCTTGCTTTCCTGCCTTAGACTGATGGAGGAGAGGAACATACCTGACCCAAGCCAGGCCAGTCAGATCATCTTTCTCAGGAATGTAAAAGCAGGATTTAGAGACCGTGAAACAGCATGTTAGATATCCAAGTCTCCTTATATTCTCCTACACTCCAAAAAAAAAACTAAGTTTGTCTGAAGAGGTCTCTGTTACTTGTAATGAAATCATGTTAAATAATCTGAAAACAAATAAAAGAGCCCAGCATAGGGAGAGATGACTTTTGGTCACTGGCAATCAGGGAAGACTTCATGTAAGAAAAGAAAAAAAGGAAATAGAATTTGGCTTTAAAGAATGAGTTCGTCACAAGCAGTCATCCACAGACAAGTGAATGGGCATGGTGTGCCTGCTGAAAAGCATGGTGGGCCAAGGTAGAGGAAATGGTGAACTGGGAGAGGTGGGGGGGGACACTGAGGTCAGACAGGTAGGCTGAGCCCATCTGTGGAGACTTGCAGATGCTCAGGCTTACAAGCCAGAGAATGCCAATACAGCCGCAGGAAAACCATGTTTGTTTGTTTTTTCACTTCTCTAAAGTTCTAAGGTGTGACATACTGAGAGTAAAGTCTTCATGCTTTCATTCCTTCTGCCTCCCTTACCTTCAGGGAAGCTAGAAAGCTATGGAGAAAAGGGCTGTAAAAAGAAATTCCAGGGCAGCTGGCTTCCAGACCTACTGTTATATCATCATTTTTGAGTGTGGATAACAGGATTTGCCCAACCGGTGTGGCTCAGTGGTAGAGTGTCAATCTACGAACCATGGTTGATTCCCAGTCAGTGCACATGCCGTGTTGTAGACTCAGTCTCCAGTAAGGGGAAATGCAGGAGGCAGCCAATCAACTATTCTCTTTCATTATTGATGTTTCTCTCTCTCCCTCTTCCCTTCCTCTCTGAAATCACTAAAAAACATATTTTAAAAAATAACAGGATTCTTTACAAAACCCAGGTTATAATCCAAAATGTCTAGACATATGCAGAAACGACAAAATATAAGCTGTACTCTACAGAAAGTTCAAAAGCAATAAAAAGGATTGACCTCATGATGACCCAGATGTTAAAATTAACAGAGCCTATTAAATTTTACGAGCCTATTAAAACTATGCTCAAAATGAATTAAGATCCAAATGAAGGAAAAAAATCTGATATTTAAAAAAATCTCTTAAATGGGTTTAAGAGCAGAATAGAGAGAAGAGAATTTATGAAGACAGACAGACTTATACAGTCTATAAAACAGAAATAAAGACTTAAAAATTAGAACTGTGGGGGCCTTGAAACTGATCCTCTATTTATCTATCTATTATCACAATTAAAGTCTGAGAAAGAGAGGGGAGGACAGGAGAGAAAGACTGAGGCATAAATATTATTTGAAAATATAATGCCCAGCTTTACAAATTTGATTAAGGACACCAATTTTCATTTTTAAAAATATCAGTAAACACCAAGCAAAATACATACAAAGAAAATCATGCCTGAGCATATCATAGTCAAATTCTTGGGGAAAAATGATTTAAAAACCACAATCATAAGATGTCATGAGTGCACCCGGAATGGGTAGGAAGTATATTAGTACAGAAGACCAAAGATAAAGATGACAGTAGACTTCTCATCAGAAACAATGCAAGTCAGAAGACAGTGGAACCTCACTGTTAAAATGCTGTAAGGAGGGGAGGGGGGAAACACCTGTCAAATTAGAATTTTATACTCAGTGAAAATAACTTCTAAAAACAAAGAGAAATACTGTTGCAGACATACAAAAGCGAAAAGAATTCATCACAAGCAGACCTGTACTATAAAAAATGTTGAAGAAGGCATTCAGGTAGAGGGTAAATGAGAGCAGATAGAAATCTGGATATACACATACAAAAAAAAATGAAGAGCATCAGAAATGATAACTAGGTAGGTTAATATAAAATACATTTTTTTTTATTATTTAACCTCTTTAAAAGACAATTGACTGTTTAAAGCAAAAATAATAACAATGAATGGTGGAGTTTATAACAAATATAAATAAAACATATAACAATAGAACAAAGGCCAGGAGAAAACGAAGCGCAGTGTACTCTTTTACGGTTCTTACACCATATGTTAATTAGTATAATATTACTTGAAGGTAGTTAAAGATATATGCTACATATACTAAAGCAATGACTAAAATAATAAAGAAATGTAGCTATTAAGTAAACAAAGGAGATAAAAAAAGGGATGTTCAATCCAAAAAAAGAAAGAAAACGGTAATACAGAACAGATGACTGGATATTCGAAAAACAAATGACAGAGTGGTCGATTTAAACAAACACAAGTCAACAATCACATTATATGTAAATAGTCTAAATATCCCAATTAAAAGACAGATTTTCAGATGAGAATAAATAAGACCCAATCACATCTTGTTATTTACAAGATATCCACTTTAAATATAAAGTCACAAAGTAAAAGGATGGGAAAACATATACCACACTGACATTAACCTGAAGAGAGCTACAATGGTTCTACTAATATCAGATAAAGTAGATTTTCAATCAAAGAATACTACCAAGGGAGTAACTTCATAATGATGGAGAAATAAAAACAGACAATCACACATAGATGTGTACACAAATGTGCACAGCAGTTTTATTTCTGACTAGAGGCCTGGTGCACAAAAATTTGTGCACTTGCTGGGGGGGAGGTCCCTTAGCCTGGCCTGTGCCCTCTCGCAATCTGGGACACCTCGGGAGATGTCCACTTGCTGGGTTAGGCCCACTTCCCAGGGAATCAGGCCTAAGCTGGCAGTCAGACATCACTCTGGCAGCCCAGGAGCCCTTTGGGAGATGTTCACTTGCCAGCAAGGAGCAGGCCTAAGCTGCAGTCAGATATCCTTAGTGCTGCTGAGGAGGCAGGAGAGGCTCTCACCACTGCTGTACTGGCAGCCACAGGCCTGGCTTATGGCTGAGAAGAGCTCCCCCTGTGGGAGTGCACTGACCACCAGAGGCAGCTCCTACATTGAGCATCTGCCCCCTGGTGGTCAGTGTGTGTCACAGTTATTCTGCTGTTAGGGTCAATTTGCATATTACCCCTTTATTATACAGGATAGCCACAAGCTAGAAACAACTCAGATGTCCATCAAAAGGTGAATGGAAAAAATTACTCAGCAGTAAAAAGGATAATAGATCCTGTGTGTATGTCTACATCTTACATACATGAATGAATCTTAAAAAATAAGTATGCTGAATGACAGAACTTGATTTTTTTATGACAATTTGTACTTTTATGACTTTTTTATATTAGTAGGGTATGTTTTTTTTATTCTCACCCAAAGATATGATTTTTTATCAATTGGAGAGAGAGAGAGGGAGAGATTGAACCCACACCTGGATATGTGCCCTGATTGGGAATTGAACCTGTGACCGTTCCACGGGACAATACTCCAAACAAATGAGCCACACTGGCGAGGGCTACAAAGGTAGTTTTTAATAAATGCATGTCATCGTCTCTAAAATTATCAAAATAATTTACAATTACTTTTTAGAATGGTATGGAATTGAACGCGTCTAAGCAAGTTCAACTGTGGCCAGATCGACCTTAGCTTGCCAAGGAAGATGATGGCAGAGAGATCCGTGCTTCTGAAATCTGTGCTATCATCAGAGCACACGTGATGTTGCAAGTAGCGTAAAGGAGGGCTCCTCGAACTTGGATGTGCACACACATCCCATGGACTCTTGCTAAAATACAGATTTGGATTTGGGAGGTCTGGTCTGGAGTCTAAGATTCTATGGGTCTGACAAACTCCCAGGGGATGCCTCAGCAAGGTACAACACAGGGTGGGACAAAAGTAGATCTACAGTTGTTCATATAGAAAATACAACAATAATTAATAAATAATAATACAAGAATGAACTCTGTGTTCACATACAACTGTACACCTATTATTGCCACACACTGTATAGACTGCTGGCTTTGGACTACACTTCACAAGGGCTTAAAATGTGCTGGCCTGGCCCATGTGGCTCAGTGATTCAGCATGGACCCATGGATCAAGACGACAACAGTTCGATTCCCAGTTGGGGCACCTGCCTGGGTTGCGGGCTTGATCCCCAAGTAGGAGGCGTGCAGGAGGCAGCCAATCGATGATGTTTCCCTCACTGATGTTCTATGTCTCCATCCTCTTCCTTCCTCTCTCTCCAAAAATTAGTAAGAAAAAAAAAAAATTTTAAATGCAGTAGTTCTGAAGCTGTGGAACCTGAACCAGCAACGTGAGCATCACTCGGGAATATGGGAGAAATGCAAGTCCTCAGGCCCTGCCCCAGACCTCCTAAATCAGAAAAGCCTGGTGGAGGAGGCCAGCAGGCTGTGAGCTAATAAGCCTCCCCGGTGATTCTGATGCAGGCTGATATTTGAGAACCACTGGCGCAGAGAATGAGGAATAACTGACTGCAGATCGTAAAAAACAGCTCAATTTCAGAAGGTCTGCAGTTCTAAGAGAAAGCCGTGGAAACTTCAAGAAGAAGCCTGGTTATAAAGGACTATTTTAAGCCACGATACGTTTAAGTCTTCCCGGAGACATCATCCGTTCTAATTTTTTTTTTTTAAAGAAGAAAATATCACATTAAATATACAAACATAAAAGCTTTCTTGTTGAATATATATATATATCTCACCAGCATAATCATGGGCTCTGTTTCCACATGTTTATAATAAACATGTCACAACCGTATTTTTCAAAACCCTCTTCCCTTTCCAAACTCTATGTTTAAATTAGAACACGCGAAACTACCTCTATTCTTAAACTTTACAAGCCTTAAATAATGTGTGAGAACATTACAAAATGATCGGGAAAGCACAACGCAGCTATTTCACAGTGGCAAAACAAAAACCTATCCGTTGGGCAAACAATACAACGAGGTCTTTTTTATGGTTATGTGGGCAGATTGATTTTTACCCCCGGATCTCCGCTGATAACCCATGGAGGATGAGGTCAACCAGATGCTCATCTTGCCCCTCACCTAGAGATTTTTTTAAACAATTACTGCAGGCACCATATCAAAGAGAGCTACCTATCCATGTAAGGAACAAAGACTGGAGAGCTATATGAGAAGGAATCACAGAGAAAGGTAGGAGGCTGGCATGCCAGAACACAATAAAAATGGGAAAATATTAATGGAGGAAAACTAAAGTGTTATACTCAGGCTCCCCTGAAGTAGAGAATGGAAACGGAAAATGTGGGGAATGGAAAATGTATAAAAATGCGTGTCTATATAAAGGGCAGTAGAGACCATGAATAGGCATTGATCACACCAAGTGGCTTGGGGCCACAGGAACTCAAAGCCAAAACATTACTGTTGTGTTTGTGCTTCTTTCATCTCATGCACGGAGGGCAGCGGCACACACACCAGCCTTCCCGGGCTGAGGCTCACTCTCCTCCAGATGCCCTAAGGAAGCATTCGCACCAGACACCTCTGAACTGCCCTGCCCCTCAGCGTGGGACCAGGGATTCAGCGAAATGCCGCTGAGTAAGAGTCTGTAATTTTTAAATGTTTTTATTGATGTTTTAGAAAGAGAGGGAGAGGGAGGAAGGAAAGGGGAGGAAGGGAGGGAGGGAGGGAGGGAGAGAGGGGGAGAGAGAGAGAGACAGAGAGAGAGAGAGAGAGAGAGAGAACATCAATGATGAGATAAATGTCACTGCCTCCTACACACCCTCTACTGGGGATCAAGCCTGCGACCTGAGCATGTGCCCAGACTGGGAATCCAACTGGTGACTTCTTGGTTCATGGGTCAACCCTCAACCAACTAAGCTACACCAGCTAGGCGAGGGTCTGTGTTGTACCATCTCTAGGAGATTGTGGGCACCTTCTGTTTGAAGTCCTTCTCAAGCTTGCTTCCGGTCTCCTGGATCCACCTGGACACCACCTATGACTCCCTGACTTTCCGATAGGTGTTGAGGCAAACAGACCTATTCTCATCACCTCAAGATAACGAATCGTTGAGGGAGAGCATTCCCTGTAAGCAACTGCAGGTCCTTCATCAAACTGGGTCTAATTTTGGAATGGAAGACGGAAGAGACCGTATCACTCCTGTTTTACAGAGAACACCGAGGCTCAGAAAAGTTAAGGGAGTTACTGAAGGTCAACGCTGATCATTAGCAAAGTACTCCGAAGAGCCACGTTTGTCCTTACTTATGTCGCACCATGCTGAGTCCCTGGAAATCCCACAAGGGAAAGAGAAAAGCTCCCACTTATGCTGGGATATGCGGTTCTGACCATCTGACCCATATTCAGGAATGCAGCTCTACTCCTTTGCTTTTTAACAGCAGCAAATTAGGGTCAACACGCACCTGCCCAGTCACCCTGGTCCTGTCACCTCACTTATCCTCCCATGACTTGGAGTTCCACCTGCAGGTGGAGGTGGTTCTCTTTCCCCTTTGTTCCTGTCACAGGGATCAGAGAGAATATACTTATGCTTTCTCTGTGACGGGGGGGAAAAATCCCAGGACTCGTTTTCAAAGGAACACTAGAATTCTACATGTCTAGCCCTTAACGAGAGGCATCTATCACACTGAAGACTTGACCCCAGTGCACTCTGCGTCTGGCTGTGAAGACTTCCGCTCCAGAGTTACGAAGGAGGCTTCTAAGCTAAGTCCCTACCGCAAACTGCTCTAGCACAAGAAGGGAAAACAGCCAGTCATCTTCCAGGCCAGTGGCTCTCAAACTCTGCTGTCCATAGAATCTTCTGGGGGCTTCAGACCAATGAAGTCGGAAACCCTGAGCGTGGAACCAGGCATCACAGTTAAGGCTCCCCGGGGGATTCCAATGCGCATCCGTGTTTGAGAACCAAGGAGCGAGGGAACAACTCCCACTCCCACACTGACCTCACCGTGAGGTCAGTTCCATCCATGGCTCTGTACAGCCTCCAGTTACGCCATTCTCCCTCCAGGCCAGGCCACAGAGTCTTAAGGTCTTGGGGAATATACTTTTACCCACATTCCTGAGTCTGATGTCCTAAAACAGCTGCTTCAACGGGGGCTCTCTATATATTCCGAATGCTCTTCTATTTAATAAAGAGACTCCGTCTCATTCCCTCAATGGCCCTTCCCATTAAAGTGTAACCTACAAACAGCAGATGAATTACACGTACGCAGTTAGCATAAAGAACAGCTGTGTTATCTCGATAGAGCATTTCCTTTTTATAACTCCATTATTTCATGCTGGCAAGACACACCTGATGTTTAAAGTAAGGCATAGCCTTCTCTCTCTCTCTCTTTTTTTTTTAAGCTGAGGTGAAATTTCAGCTGGAAAATCTACTCTAAAAGATCTTCAAGAAACAGTCCGTATAAGAATACGACAGTATTTATTTTTTATGAGCAGCTGAAGGCTGATCAAAACGTTCCTCCCAAGGCACAAAATGTGTAATCCTGGCATTTTTCGGGGCTATTTTGGGGCACACTGAACACAGGTCAAGACAAGAAGCAACATTTTGTTCAAATTCTTCTTCTTGAACCTCCTGAATCTTCAAGCAGCAATTCCTAAAGACACTCATGCATGGTGAGCAGGTAATGCAGCCTTTCACCCTCAGTGACCTAGTACAGAGGAAATACAGTAAATAAACTGTATAGCAAAGAGGTGCTGTTAGCTTGTCCTCAGATTTTCAGTTACCTGTGTGTGAACTTCTGGAATATCGTCTAGACCAGTGGCTCTCAACCTTCTGGCCCTTTAATACAGTTCCTCATGTTGTGACCCCACCATAAAATTATTTTCGTTGCTACTTCATCACTGTAATGTTGCTACTGTGATGGATCGTCATGTAAATATCTGATATGCAGGATGGTCTTAGGCGACCCCTGGGAAAGGGTCGTTCGACCGCCAAAGGGGTCGCGACCCGCAGGTTGAGAACCGCTGATCCAGGCCATCTTTTCAACAAGCAGAGCTCGCTGAGTTTGCCAAACCTTACCTTTGTCTATTCTGCTCTTTGACAACTCCTCTTGGCGGGCCTACCCTATTCAAGGTCTTTTCCTTGCTCCTATCTCATTACATCCTCTTCAATTTTGCTTTTACCTATTCATAATATGGATCTTCAAAGGAACTCCCCAAAAGGATGGAGTCAGAGCAACAATTGATTTTCTGTTAACACTGGAAGGAAGATTTATATGTGTGCCCATAGAAACATACACTGCTTGTATTACCCAGTTAGTACAAAAGAATTAAAGTCACATATTCTACTCCATAAATTTGGTTCTATTTATAATAAAAGACCACATTGTCAAAGACAAAGATTAAATAGTTGTAAGTAAAGGCACATTTGCTTGGTCTTGATCTTGACTCTTTCCAATACATCAATACTTTTGCTAAGGTCAACAGAGACAAAATACAGCCGCCAGCCAAGATGTTTCAGGTGAGAAATGAGGGGCGGAGGAAAGCCTTGCCAGCAACTTAACAGCATCGCGCAGTGACGAAGGGAATGGCGCTCCAGAACCTGGCAGACCGGGGTTCAAATCCCAGCTGTGCCTAGGACTAGCGTGTGTTCCTGGGTCAGGTATTTGGCCTGTGCCCATCCATCACCATCTCTAAAATAACAGCAACAATGACCTTCGTAGGGTTGTTGTGGACATTTTTGTGCTTAGAAAGTAGTAAGTGCAACCCTAACAAACTCATGAGGTAAGAAGAGTAGGTATTATTCATGCCCATCTTACAGATGAGAAAAGTGAGGCTCATGGAGATTAAGTAAATTCATTCTCCCTATGTATCTTTCTAAAACACAAAAATGGCTGTGCCAACTCCCTGGTTAAAAGCTCTTCAGTAAGATACGATATATATTGCCCGCCCCACCCCACCCCCCAAAATATATATATATTCCCTGCAAATGCAAACCAAAATCATTTGTGTCACGAAGTCTTTCTGTGGGGCCACAGATATTATCGGCCGTCCCTCCTCTGGGCTCTACCTGGACACATTTCTAGTGAAGCACCCACGGCACTTTCCTGAGCACACTGGCGTATGCGGCCGAGTTCCCACGCTAAACAGGAAGTTCCTTTAGAACAAGGACAATGTCTTATTTGTCTTTGTAATTCTAGCCTCTAGCTTGGCACCGGACACCAGGTAGACAGTCCATACAGTGTCTAATGATAAATGAATGAATGAATGAGTGAATGAATGAACTGTCCAAAGCCATCTACCAGGGAAATGGCAAAGCCAAAGCAGACCCCACATCATCTGACTTCGCTGGGACCTCGCCGCCTTTGCCGATGTGAGGTGACATCTCGGAAAAGACTTGCATCTCAATCTCTGTACTCAGAACAGACTTGCCATGTAATTTTAGGCCATGTTTTTAAAAAAATTACAACAAAATGATGTGCATCGATTGACATACCGTAAAAGAGGGGCTCATACCTAATCCTGGACTTTAGCGTACATGGGAGGCGGGGGATGAACAGAGAAAAACCAACCAGATGACATGGACAAGTTCTCTCTTGAAAAGTGCCTTAATCTGAAATCGTCACAATAGCAGATGTAGTCAGGTAACAATAATAATACCAAATACCGCAGATTCTTGCAATCCTTTCTTCTGAGGCTTTCATTGGAACTGAAAACACGATTAGTAATTAAATTAGACAACAAGGGGTACCATTTTCCAATGGAACCCTCGTGATATAAATGAATTACTGCAGCTTCTCAAATTTCCCACTGTCACCCAAAAAGTCGACGTGGAGGAACGGGTCCATGTCCTGCACTGGCTCTGTGCTCCCTCAGCGGTGACGGAGCCACAAGGAGATGGGAGATGTTTCTGCTGAGTCCCTCCCCGCAAGGAGCTTAGCGTACAGCGTGGGTGCCCGGGACACAGACGGACAGAAGCCTCACCACGACTCAGGCAGACAGAGTCTGAAGGCAGCGGGGGAAAGAGCAAGGGGCTTGCGTTTCCTGTCTTGCAGGAATCCGGGTGAAAAATAAAGGCACACTTTTAAAGTGGAACTGGGTGAAGCAGGAGGCTTGATCTTTAAGGGGCTTGACGACACCCTTGTTTGCTTTTCTCTTAAATCACACAGTGGAACGCACCAACCTCCAAGGCTTGTCTTTTAGTTGAAGGCTTTTCCGGATTGTGCTTTTAAAGGCACTGGGGAGTGAGGGGTGGGTGGGAGGTTCTGTGGTCAAGGGGAAATTTGGGAAAATTTAATAAAATAAAAAATTTTAATTTTAAAATAAAAATACTTTTTCCCTTTTGGCTGAAGGACACCTCAGACCTTTTAATATGCAAAGGTGAATTCAGACTCTCCTGGAAGAGTATATAATGCGCAGTTTTGACAATATTAATTTAACCCCAGATTCTTTTATATTTGTTTTTTAGAAGCATCTCGCTGGCTAATATTGTGAAAAACACATGGGAAATACTGGTCTAGTGAAAATGATAAACACATCATCTCCCCTTCTTATTATAAGGACGGAGGAGGAGGAGGAGGAGGAAGAGGAGGGAGAAGGAAGAAGGAGAAGAAAGAAGGAAGGAGGAAGAGGAAGAAGGAAGAAGAGGAAGAAGAATATAACAGAGAAATAAAGGGGGCATTATAGCAAGTGCTCACAGCAGAAGATGGACTTTAAAATTACATAAATGCAACTTGGGGTCCTGCTCACCACTTATACTGTGTGACCTTGGCCTAAACTTTCTCAGCCTCAGTTTCCACATCAGTCAAGTGGGATGTTGAGTCAAACCATCCAGCCGTGTCTGGCACTGAGCAAACCTTCATGGTTGGAAACTATCCCGTGAGATACCCAGAGAGCGTGTTCAGCCCACTCAGCTTTCGTCCTATGCTAAAAGGAAAAGCCATTCAACTTGAATACGAGCGGAAGGCTCCACAGGCCACATGGAAAACAGAAAAAGAAACACGCCAACATGGAAGAAAACCCCTCTGGAGCCAAATCTTCAAGGAAATGAATTTAATATGAAATTATAAAAACAGTGCCCTCAGCTGTTTCTCCTTTTCTATGAAATGTGATGTCCAGATAGCACAATGCTTCAGGAGAACAAAGGAAACGCAAAGAACAGCAAGATAAATACCTTTCGTTGTTTTCTCTCCATTCCTTCCCATGGGTGCCTGCAGCATGGTGGAGGAAGGGATGCCACACCATCCATGGCAAATTACATCAGCTTTTAGGCTCCAGGATATTCCTGAGCGAATACACAGAGGTAGGGGCAAAGCCAGCACCAAGCCACCATGTGGAACGTAAGATCGAGACTTGGAAAACAGACGCTTCACTTGGCCAAGTCAATTAGCGTTTCCCACTGCCCTTGAAGGGACCTGCCTAATACAGACCTAAAACTGAAGCAAGCAATCCTCACACTAGAGTTTCATAGTACATGCTTTAAAAAAATAAAAAGAATCTTGCATGAAGAGTTGCCTGGGGCACTAACGCAACCAGTGAGAAAGTAAAACCAAGAGCTGCGTGACTTCAAAACTCAAATTCCATGACGATAAAATGCCCACAGACTGCTGCGAACAGAAGTTTGAACAGACTATTCCTCAATCAATATACGTGTGTGAAATTGAGTCTTGGAAACATGTCTGCTGAGCAGAGATTTCAATAGTGAGCTGGAAATGTCTAATAAGAATTTGCAATGTGAAGGAACTGAATGAATGGGTGAACAAATGAACATACGAAGTGGCTGAGCCACAGCATCTACGGGTTGGAAGAGTTCTAAGGTACGCACCAATTTAGATTTTTTTGGTTTGTGCACTGTGTCGTGGGAAGCTCACTACTACCTAACCAGGCAGACCTCTCCATTTCACACAACATAATGTGTGACAATGAGTCACTTCCGGAGGCTCCCATTTATCCAATGTATTTTCTGTGAGCAGGTATTCCCAAAGAGTTCCATACTTTAGTAGACAACACTTTGTTCTCATCGTCACCAACGGTCCTGCGTTCACTTTATATTATAGCTAAGTGCTTATCACAACCTGTCATTTTCTTACTTTTGTTATTGCTAACTATGGGTTTCTCCCACCTCTAAACATAATTCCAGGAAGGGAAAGACCTTGCCTTTCCCCAGCACCTACGCCCAGTACCTACACAACCCAGGGTGGGTGCGCATTATACATTTGCTGGGTATCTGGCTGGAATCGGAGCTGTGCTTTTCCTTCCTCTTTGCATTTCAAACACATCATTCAGGTGGTACTGTCATTGAATCAACTGGCCAGGATTATGGTCCCTGCTTTGCCACTCTCCGCATAGCTTTGCATGTCTGAATCAACGTTTATGCCTCTCTGGTTTCCTTCTTGATACAACTGGGTGCCTGAACCATTCTCTTGAAGGCGCCCTGTGTCAGCAATGACCTAAGATGACTTGGGGAAACATAAATCCAAATGCCCGAGTTATCGTAGTGGAGTTTGGGATAATCGGAACCAAGAAGTGCCGTCCGATGTTGTTTTACTGAGTTCGTCGTGGCTCTTTCCACTGCTCTTGGAAGGAGTGGGACTGATGAGGTACCTGATGTCCGCTCCCTGAAAAAGGAGCCACCCGTCCTCTCCTGCCCAGAGCATTCCTGCAGCCTCGCTGCCCGATTTCTAATTTGAGGTGCAAGTGCCGTTGAATTAAGTGGTTCTTGGCCATTTGGATTTTTCCTCCCACCAACGGGCTCATGCAAGGAGATCTTCCTTGTTTTACAAAGGGGCGAGAAAATACATGGCACTGATTCAGCCCATTATTGAAATTACATGTCAGCAGAGGCAAGTAACTCCAGCCACCTGACCTGGGCTTAGCCATCGTCTTCCCGTGCAACAACCCAAAGCTATTACAGTAAAAGCATAAGCAAAACCATGGAGCTGACAGTAATGCACGCTCCCCTGGTAGATGGGAGCCATCAATCCTGCTGGTGAAGTATTTAGCTACAAAAGGAGGAAAGACTTTTTTTTTTTTTTGATTGAAGGAAAAGAGGGAGGAATACACGGGTGCTTTTCAGTCAGAGCTAGACCATCTATACTTGAAGAAGCAACAGCTTCGACGACCAGCCGTGCATTTGCCTCCAGAAAGCATGAACCTACAAGTGCTTCCTGGTGACGAGTGAGAGAAGTTTGGGGGCAAATGAAGTCATTCACTGTGGATGCCCTGGGTGGTCATTTCTACAGAAATTAAACAACGAGCTTCCTTAGGAGCCAGGCAGGCACAAGACCGACCTCCTCAGCACCTGCAGTGTCAGGTGATATTAATAAGCTCGAAGTCTTTGTGGAGAAGCCAATGAAATTAGCAGTCGCATTTAGAGGCCAGAAACACGGTGCCGGGTTAGTCAAAAACAAAAGCAAAAAAACTCTGACCATTCTTTTCAGCTAAATTCTGGCTCCTGTTGTCTGGGCTCAAATGGTAGTAGTAATAGATTCCACCTCAACGAAGAAGGGAGCCAGTGGCAGAAAATCTATTCCTCCCGCAAGGTTGCCGGGCAACCAGCAAGCTTTTGGCATGTGGCTGACGTCTCCAGGCAGCCTGGACTCCACAAAGTAAGCTCTTCCATCACTTACAACTAACTTGATTTTGATGGATTAAACCCGAATCAAAATGTACTGTAACTCGGTGGCTTCCAAATTCAGGAATCAGGGAGAGAGAAAATATCCCAACACACCCCAAAAGACTAACTTGTCAGGCAAAGTAGAACTTGACAAAGTTCATTCTACTGGTTGACCAATCTCTTGTGCCTTCTAGTATCCACATGACTTTGTTTTAACAAGAATACTCCAATGCAAGGGGGCGGGGAAGGGGGGGGGATAGCACTCAAAAATATTTGGGAAAAATATTAGTTATAAAATGGAGATAACGAGGAGTTCTAGATTCAAATCCATCTTTATGTCTGGAGTTGGTGGTGTTTGTCAGCTTCTCTTGCAAACATCTGAGCACTTTAGCCAATAATCAGCAAGCATCTTGGCTGGTGTGGCTCAGTTGGTTCGTGCCATCCAGTGCACCAAAAGGCGGCCAGTTCAATTCCAGGTCAGGGCATATGCCGAGGTTCCAGGCTCCATCCCCAGTAAGAGGTGTGCAGGAGGCAGCCAATCGATGTTTCTCACATATGTTTCTCTCTCTCCCTCTTCCTTCCTGCCGCTCAAAAAAAAAAAAAAAAAAAGCCACTAGAGTAGTAAAACAGTTAGTTAAAAAAAACTAGTAACAACCAGCAAGGGCACATCACAGGCTCCGAGGTCCCATTCCTATGCTGCAGGGGTGATGAAGAAATGCGAGTCTCTGCCCAGGCCCTATTTAGAACACATTTACTATTAGGACATAAGGTAAAATGGGTTCACTAATGAAACTACCTCTAAGATATACTGACCCACGTGACTGGGCTCCCCAAACGGTTAGGGTTGACGGCTTTGAGGTCATGTCTGTCTGTTCCCAGGGTTCTGGTGTGAAGCAGGCCCACCTGTCAGGGCTCTCAATGCCGTAAGTACACTCACACTAGATCGCCAACTTTTCCTTAGGAAGAGATCCTCCACAGCATTCATAATGTATCAGCTCCTCCAATAATAGCCTCTTCAGAAAGCTGCACACCCTGGCATCGACAGAGTGCTTCCCTCCTCATGCAACCCCCAACATGTGATGGTCAGCTGGCGCGGGCTGCCGCAGGACACACTGAAGGCGGCTGCACCCAGGCACGCAGCCCAGCAATGCTGCCCACACATCTCCTAGGAGTCTCGGGTGAAATCAGATGTGCCCGCCCGCTCCTTCTGATGCAGAGAATGCACAGGACTTCAAGCAATGCGCGTTCCTGCAGCAGCCACGCACAGCACGGGCCTCGCCAGCTCCTCGTCCATTACGGATCCATTATGCCTTTAGTCAGTTTCCATGTTTCTTGCAACACATTAAAATGCACTGCAGGAGCTAAGAGCAGCCTCCTCCATAACCATTATGATGATAAAATGCAACTTGATGGAAATTGGTATATTAGTATTGCTCCCTAACGAGACATATGCCCTCAGGAAACAAAGAGTTGTTAGTTTTAATATGAAAAAGAGGCTTAATGGCTATATCTGTGAGCTGGTAGAGGTGACTAGGCAGGTGCATGGCACTGCCACTCTCCACAAGCCCAACGTTTGCCCACACTTAAAATCCAGTCTCAATGCCACCCCAGGAACCCTCTGCTGAGTCCCCCTTCTGCAACTGATCTCTCCCTCTGTCATCTGTAGCTTTTCCCCTGCACCCCACATTTTCTACGTTATACCCACCCTCTGCATGTAACAATCCTCTCTCCCACCAGGTGAATGTTCCCCACGTACAAGCTGGGGGCCTTATTCAGAGTAGATGTTAATGTGAAATGACTGTCGTTTTCATTGGAAGAAGACAAAATGGCGCTCCTATACAACCCCCCAAATTCAACAATTATACTGTTTAGTTTATGGCTAATCTGGGCTCTCTGGTCAAACCACCAGAGCTGTGTCGTGAAGAGTCTGCTATGTGGTCAGTTAGCCAACTGGATCTCCCCTTCCTACTGGTGTGCACTTTGCTCCCTGTAAGCAACCCAGTGAGTGGTGGCTTTGCCGAGGAATCACTCGGGAAATAAAGGCCATGAGAAATCTAGGCGTTAATCATTTTTTTCCCCTAATGGTTTTCTTTCTTAAAATATTTTTGTTGTTGTTAATCCTCACCCAAGGGTATTTTTAAAAAATATAGTTTTATTGATATCAGAGAGAAAGGGAACAAGAGGGAAACATCAATGATGAGAATTATCGATTGGCAGCCTCCTGCACACCCCACACTGGGGATGGAGCCCGCAACCTGGGCATGTGCCCTGACCGGGAACTGAACTGTGACCTCAAGGTCCCTACGTCGACACTCAACAACTGAGCCATGTTGGGAAGGCCCAACAATATTTTTTTCCATGGATTTTAACAAAGAGTAGAAGGGAGGGAGGAAAAGGAGAGAGAGAAACATCAACGTGAGAGGCACAACAATTGGTTGGCTCCTGCACATGCCCTACCAGAGCCAGGGATTGAACCTGCAACCCAGGGAGGTGCCCTTGACCGGGAATTGAACCTATGACTCTTGCGTATGAGGGCTGGCGCTCTGACCATTCAGCAACACCAGCCAGGGCTAAAATAATCTTAACTAATAAAAGCGAAATATTAAAATTAACCGTTTCTCTGCGATGGGGTAAGCCACGCCCACCAGCCAATCAGAGCAACTGTATGCAAATTAGCTCAGGCAAGATGGCGGAGGCCCCAACTCCAGGGTCCAGCAGGGCAGAAGAAAGACCTCTGTCTGCCTCAGGATCCAGGAGCAAGCAAGCCAGTAAGCTCTTCCTGTCTGCCCCCCACCCCTCCCCAAGAGCAAGCCTACGGGGAAGAAGCCTGTCCGGAGGCGGCGGCCTGCAAAGCGCGATGGCCGGGCACTGGCCCCGGAGTTGAGCCTCCGGTGCAGGTGCCAGGGCTCTGGGGCGTTTGTAGGCGGAAGCTGGGGATTGGAGGCGGCGGCCTGCAAAGCCCCGATGGCCAGGCACCGGGGCCGTTTGCAAGCGGAAGCTGGGGATTGGAGGCGGAGGCCTGCAAAGCCCCGATGGCCGGGCACCGGGGCGGTTTGTAGGCGGAAGCTGGGGATTGGAGGCGGCAGCCTGCAAAACCCCGATGGCCGGGCACTGGGGCTGTTTGTAAGCAGAAGCTGGGGATTGGAGGCGGCGGCCTGCAAAGGCCCGATGGCTGGGCTCTGGGGCAGTTTGCAGGCAGAAGCTGGGGCGGTTAAGAACCAGAGGTCCTGGATTGTGAGAGTCCCCAAAAACTTCATATTGGAGAGGGTGCAGGTTGGGCTGAAGGACCGTCTCCCTCCACCCCGTGCACAAATTTCGTGCACCGGGCCCCTAGTTTGTTATAAAAGCAGTACAAATGTATAATTTTTCTCTTTTTCATATGCGCACACACACACATTATCGATCGTCAAATTTCTCTTCACCGGATGCGTTTGCAAGTTTGTTTCTTTCAAGCTCATTGATAATAGTACCTCATCTGCTCCCTATCCAGAACTCACCACCACTTATACCTGATTTTCTTTTTCCTAGTTTGTCTCTCTGCGCAATGGTCTGTGAGTTCTCCAAGGTTAGAAACTATCTTATCGTCAGCCAGCTCCATTAGTAACCCCATTGCCCAGCTCCAACCTAAACCTGACTAGAGGAGGCACCCAGTAAATGTGTGTTGAATGACCAAAGCCCGACTTAATGAATCTACTAATTAATTAAAGCCTAACTGAAGTTCTAGCTTGGTTGAGGGTCTTCATAATAAGACTTGCCGATTTAGCAACGAGGCTGCTGGTCTGGCAACAGATTTTGCTTCAGAGAAACTCTTGCAGAGAGGAGAGCAAAGCTCACTCCCTCCTTAGGACACCTTGGGGAGTCTATGATCCTGGGCTAGCGAGCTGGCAACGGGAAAGCATTGTTACCCTGATCAAAGGCCACATTCAGAACCAGACACACCTACACTCAGATGCTCCATGAAACACCAGCTGAAGTCAAAACACATATCTGTTTTTAAGTATAAGTTTGGGATGAGAAACACCCCTATTCACTCAGAGCAAAAACCTTTCTTTCACTTGCAGCTGTTTTCTTTGGTCCTCCTTCCCTTCCCCTC
>PVJC01006557.1:0-54455 GCA_004026665.1 Murina feae
AGAGAGAGAGAGAGAGAGAGAGAGAGAGAAACACGGGAAAAGACAGTGGGTTTCAGGCAAAGGATTCTGAGCATAAAGGCACAGAGCAGTGTCTGGCGGCTTCTGTTTTGATCTCCGCGGGCATGATACACTGCCTCTCTCATTCAGACACACATTCGTGCATCTTGCAGGTTAGAAAACTGAGATCATCTCCCTGTGTCCCTGGTTTTGTCTGATGGAAATGTGCGGTGTACCTGGGATTCTTTTTTTGGGGGGGGAGGGGTAGGGGAGAGTAGAAAACATTTAAGTGCAATGTATTCTGCATATTTATTTACGTAGGCAACAATGAAAGCTGCTAATTTCCACGACAATTTGCAGCGTAGTTTTACTGGCAGATGGAACTCTACTTATCATAACTGCTGACAAACTGCCACGGGTAAACAAAAGAAGGAACAAGTGCTTCGTCTCAATAATGGTCTCGGAGAGGAAAAGGCCACGCGGAAATATCAGCCCTCGCCAAACCCGTGTTCCCGGGGAGAGTTGGAAAGGCGCGTTCTCTCCATTCCTTGTATTAATAAAGGCAAAATACAGGAGGGGAGGGGCAAGGTGTTTGCAAAGAGAGGCTCTTAGGAACGTGGACCCCACATTCCTTCTGGTCTCCCTCCCACCCTGACAACAGGCTTGCTTTCTGGAGTCCTGGGAACAGAGTTTTGGAGTCACTATTCCTCCAGACTTTTTCCTGCATCTTTTCGCCTCCCAGTACCGTGTTATGGGAGGGTCCATTTTTAAAGCAAAAGTCGAAAAGCAATGATTTCTCAATTCAAACGGTTTGCAATGGTGTTGCACCAGCGCTGTGCCATCTCTGCACATCTCCTATCACCCACCTCCGGGGAAATGGGGGGTGGCTAGGACCTCACAGGGAAATTCCCCAACTGACCTCTTTTCTCAGGATGCATATTGCTGATCCCGAGGCGGGAGTGTGAGGTCTAAGTTAAGACGCTGGTGAAAATGACTACCTGCTTCCCCGGTTGACCTGAGCGGAGGCAGCAGTGAACCAGCAGGAAGAGCAGGTGTTTCACTGACCATCTTTTAGAATTTTTAAGCAGTTTTGAAAACTAAGGGTAAATCTATGTGTCCTGCTTATAAGAGATATTATTTTGAGAGGAAAAAGAAAAACCTTAAAAAATACCACTGTTATTTTACTTCAACAACGGTGTGTCCCAAGCATATACCGCAGACCCTGAGCATCTAGTATTTCGAAGTCCCTATGTCAGCTGCCAGATATAGAGTGAGAAGCGGTCCAGGAAAAAAGACCTTCCTCCTCCATCCTGGCCATGTCGTATCCAAAGAGGGATTGCTTATTCTGGTTCAACCTGAAGTGTCATGATTCTTGCGGTTTGGCAATAGGGAGAATATCTTTTTAGCTTGGACTCAAATAAAGAAGTAACAACTCCCCACTCCCACTATGTGATCAGGATGAAACCCTATGTATCATGAAGGCAAAGCAGAGACTGGAGAACACACAGAAGCTGAGCAGAAGCCAGCGGGCTGGCAGGGAACCCAGATCTCGGATAGAGCAGGAAAGAGGTTGCAGGGCCAGCAAGGAGCTAGGAAAGGGCGGCCCCGGGAATCCGGAATTCTCTGTGGACATTTCTCAGGGTCACTGGAAGCAGTGTCCTTTAAGTGGTATTATTGCTATAGGTCCTAGAGTTAAAATTAACTTTGTACAAGGGAGTGAGTAGACTGAGGATATTCTGCCAATAGAAATAAAGACCCTGCTGTAAGAATATAACTATATCATTGTAATAAAAGCAGGAGATGGGTCTGGGGGGAAAGGAACAGGTCAGCAAGACAAGGTCGGGGCAAGATCAAAAGAAATCTAGGCCACAAAGAGATTTGTAAAAAGCTCTGAATAGCTATCAGTGTTGTTGCTTATGTTTTGTCATTTCCTGTGTGAGGAGGTGGGGAGACGTTTACATGTTGCTATATATGATTTATTTTTAAGATACTTAGGGGGTATCAGATTAACCTGGGGTGCCATTGTGGGCTCAAATGACATCAATATTTCTTCCTAGAATATGACTTTTACAAGACTGCTCTGTGGGAGAGCTTGATGTTTTTGTGCTTATACTGTGGCGTCCACAGTGGCCCAGTGCTCTGTTTTGGGAACCAGGCTTCCTGGAATTGAATCTTAGCTCCACCGCCAGCTTGCTGTGTGACCTTGACCAGGATATTTTGCCTCTCTGTGTGAAATGGGTGTAATAATATTACGTGTCTCATGGGGAGGGGGGGCTGCCATTAGGTAAAAATAATGTATGTGCTATGGGGAATTCCTTTCTCAGCACTCAACAAGTACTTTATGAATGTCAACTCCCATTATCACCAAATCTTCCCAATAAAGTGTGTTGTAATAGCTCAGGTAGACAGTATTTTATCACCCTCAAAGCAAGCCCTTTCTCCCCATTCTTCACCTGTGTGCAGTGAACACCTGGGATCTTCTAGGGCTCCTTCATTTCCTTCCTTTCTCTTCCATCCAATTATCAATAACTATCAAATGCCCACACCACCCCATGACTCTCAAAGTTATTCTTTCATCTCTAGGCTCCTGATACCTTCTAGGTCTGTCCATGTTTTCCCAGACTATTGCAATCAGCCATTTAATGGAGCACCTCCCCATGCTTTCCTTTTTGTCCCAAAACACATGAAGGGTGACAAAATGAGGCACCCCCTCCTCTGGGGACATTCCTAGGGTCCTGCCAAAGACCAAACCAGAGTGTAACACCATGGCCTTCCTGTCCTTGAGAAAGCACTTGGAATTGCCTTGAAGGAGCCTGACATTATTCTAGGAATGACCTTGAATCTGCTGTAATGGAGAAAGCAGCTAATCTGTGGCAAACCAATACTTTACTATTAGTGCCTTGTTAGTTGTGGCACTTCTCCCAACTGTCATGACACAGCGATTGAAAACAGCCATTTCAAGAGGATTTCTTTTCTTCTCCAATTCATCCTTCACGAGCCAGAATAACCTTCTTAAAATGCCGCTTTGAATGACATCTATTCCCAATAGTTATTGATTGGTCAATTGAAAGTCTGTTTTATTTCATCACCCTATGAATCAGCTTAAAAATCTTCAAAGGTTCAAAAGTGTTAGTGAAAATTCATCTGAAGAAACAATGAGCACACAGAAAAAAATGTAGGAAAAGAATTAAAAAAGTGTGTCAGGCTGATGATAAAAAGATCATGTTACTTTTCTGGCAATTATCATATTTGCGGTTATTGTCAGCACTTTAAAATCTGTAATTAGTGATTTCTTATTTAAAATAAATATTAGTTTTTATAAGAAAAAATCCTCAAGCATTCACTATTCGTTAGAGAACAAAGTGCAGTTTTCTTTGTCTCATATTTAACCACCTCAGTGATTTGACACCAACCTACCCATGTAAATATTCATTCTATCACCTCCTCATAGGAGCTCCCTGCTCCCTCAACCTGATCCTCACATATTCACACATTTTTTTCCAAAGCCTCATGCACTTTCCTTATTCTTTCTAGAATGTCCTCTTCTCCTTGATCACAACATATTCAACTCCTATCCCTTTATCTAAGACCAGGATAAGTTACATGTCATTCACAAATACTTTCTTGACCTTCCCACATTTACAGCGATGACATTGTTTTAATCACAGTAGCTACTCAAGCACTTAGCTTTAGAATTCTTCCTAATTCTAAATCTTGGCCCTGAAATTTGCTTTATAATTATGGGATATTGGTCAAGTCCCCTTCCTCTTTTAAGCTCACTTTCCTCATCTGTAAAATCCTATATAATAAAAGGGTAATATGCAAATTGACCCTAACAGCAGGAAGACTGGGAATGACTGGTCACTATGACACACACTGACCACCAGGGGGCAGATGCTCAATACAGGAGCTGCCCCTGGTGGTCAGTGCACTCCCACAGGGGGAGCTCTGCTCAGCCACAAACCAGGCTGATGGCTGCCAGTACAGCTGTGGTGGTGGGAGCCTCTCCTGCCTCCTCAGTAGCGCTAAGGTGTCCAACTCCAGTTTAGGCCTGCTCCCCACTGGCAAGTGAACATCCCCTGGGGGCTCCTGGGCTGCCAGAGGGATGTCTGACTGCCAGCTTAGACCCGATTGCCTGGGGAGCAGGCCTAAGCCAGAAGATGGACATTCCCCGAGGGGTTCCATACTGTGAGAGAGCGCAGGCTGGGCTGAGGGGCCCCCCACCCCCAAGTGCACAAATTTTTATGCACCGGGCCTCTAGTATTGTTATAACAATTCAATTAGCGAAGAGAAGTAAAGTGATTAGTACAACAGCTAGGCTATAGCTAGCACCTACTCAATAAAGAGTAGCTAGTAATTTAAATATTTATTATATGACAGGGTTTTGGCATTGTTCCTAATTTCTAAACCTCACCACAACACTCCAAATGGCTGTTGTTAGAACCATTTTACAGAAAATGAAACTAAAGTTTAATAAAACTAATTTACCCAATGTCACAGGAGCAAATGTCAGCAGTGGAATGAAAACGCTATCTTTTTACCTTCTAGTTATTCTTATCCACACCTGTCATTTACATCTTAGCCCATACCACATTGATTTTCTATTAACTGGGTGTTCAGGTTTACCCTTGATTCTTCCAGTGACAGTATAGACTACATGAGAGGAATATTGGGGTTTAAACATCTCTGAATCTTTATTATCTTCCAGACATCTTTAAACAAAGTAGCTTGCTCACTCAGTAAATGTTTGTTGACTCCTTGTTCATCTATGCTCATGGGGATTAAATTTTTAAGCATATTTAAATATTCAGCAACACTTTTATAAGGAAATGCTATCCTCATTCTTTCTATGCGAACCATCCTAACTATACAAAATAATATAAAATACAAACATTACATGTGAATGGCATTCAAAAGACATTCTACACACACACACACACACACACACACACACACACACACAACTGTACAAAAGTGATACTCATCAATTTGATTGGGCTCCTTATGCCTGTCATTTGTATTCTGCTTAAAGATGGGGCCCTCATGCCACCCATTCCTTACATGGAAAAGTGGAGGTTATTAGCTGAAAGCCATGCATTTGAGGTTACAGGAAAAGGTAGATATACCCATAATCAAATAATCATGATCCTCAAATACCCATGATCCTCAGTCCTTTTTCATCTTACTTTAAAAATAAATAAAATAATTATATTCTCATTTATTTTCTTTCTGGCTAAGTCTGTATAATACTAAAACAACCTGGAATGACATAAAATATTCAGGCAAACAATGTCATGTTTTTTGATGTACATGGTGATAATGTCATTGACTTTTCAACAATTGACTTATTTTGTTTATAAATAAAAGGTATATCTGCCTGTATTTGCACAAACAAAAGCATTATTACAACTGACATGCCCTGTGCATGCTATGCAGGATGATCAATGGTATCAAACACTTAACTATTCTTTTGATATTTGCATAAACTTTATGATGTCAGAATACATTGTTGTTCACTGCTACTTTCCTATTATGTAAAGTGGTGACTAACATACAGTAGGTGTTCAATATAGGTATTCGTTAAATGAATGAGTGAAGAAGTCACCCCCATTTTGTCTAAACCTATCTATTTCTAGCAATATTTTTATTCTCACCCACTGCTTAATACACATCCACAAGCATTTTGTGCTCTGTTACCTCCACATGTTATTTCACATGGAATTGGTTTTGTTAAATGTATATTTGCCCTTGTTTAATATAAAATTTCATTGTCCACACCCAGCTGGTGTGGCTCAATGATTGAGCATCAACCTATGAATCAGGAGTTATAGTTCAATTCCTGGTCAGGGCACATGCCTGAGTTTTGGGCTCGATCTCTAGTAGGGGATATGCAGGAGGCAGCAGATCAATCCCTTGCTCTCTGAAATCAATAAAAATGTACTTAAAAATTAGTTAAAAATTATTTGTTCTCAAAGTATGCTTTCTAAGTTATATGAACTCATAGTAAATGATATTTCTCCAATTTCCAAGCACCCACTGCCTGGAACATTTTATTACATATAATTATACAAATTAATCTTGTCCTGCCTTTGGGTATCTTATACTGTTAGTGACCTTTTATTTTTCTAATATCTCTAGATCACTCTTACTTTATTGCAGAGATTTGAAGTTTCCTGAAGTTTCTAGGAACTAAGTGTCCCCACTCTTTTTGCATGTATATATTTTATTAATATATATGCATATATATATTAACAAGTATAAAATTCTATCATTTACAAGGTTTGTGAAAGAGATTATAATATAGTCCCTGGCCTTTAGAAAAACTATTAGAATAAGGCCTTAGGTGGTGTGACATTTATTTACTTCAGTATATATATATATATATATATATATATATATATATATATATATATACACATATATATATATATATACAGTTGAACACATACTCAAAGTCCACCAGTGTTCCATTAGTGTCAAAATTAACTAATTCCAACAAATAGAGATTCTCGCAGTAGGAAGAATTAACAACTGCCCTCTGGAAGAATATCATTTTCCCCAATCATTTACACATTAGTCAGAAGTCAGCTTATGTTGACCCTTGGGCAACTGATCCTTTGAGACAGGGTTTCTCATTCCATAGGGTCTCGGCTATGGAGTCATTTCAGGTCCAATTATACCCTCATCTATTCTGGGAGGTTTGTTTTTCCTTAGGGGGACATGATGGGAGAGAACACTGTGGACCTTACTCTATATAATCCTTACTCCCTGGTGAAAAGGAGTTTTCCTAGGAAAGATTTTTCTTACTCATAGTGGTTCTGCCTGTATTCACTGGAGAGTCAAGCTATGGGAATTGTCTACAAATTTCTGGTCTTCAAAAACAAAGAGATTTCTCTAAAATTAAAAAGGAGCATAACCTCTGAAGTTTCTGTAAAACCTTGATGTATCCTTCTTACTTGTAAATTTGAGATAATTCAGGTCCATTTTCATATGTGTTTACAAAATTGCAATGAACATATAATATGATTAAAGGCTGGTGACATAAATAGTTTTCTCTAATAGTTTATTGAATATTTTAATTATACCAGATCTTATTTAGCCAATTAAAACAAATTATTTTGCATATAAAATGACTTACATTCATTACCATGTTCTGGCATTTTGATTTTTGCCTGCTGAACAGAACTTTGTCTGGTCTGTTACACATTTCTGTTTTGCATAGGGATTTGAACACCCCTTAAAGTGAAAAACAAAGTAACAGCCCCTTAACTCTAAAGTAGAAATGGAGTCAATGAAATAAAAAAAAATAAATAAAATAAAGTAGAAATGGAAAGCAAAACCAGAGAGAACCTTAAATCTCTGCTTCCCATGGTGGACCAAGTAGGGTTGGCCTCAATGAAACTCTAAGAATGTATGTTTCTCTCCACTGAGTTGAATACAGGCTTTGGTGGACTCTTCGGTTCTTGTTACTGATGTTTTTCAATACAGAACATTTGAAAGCATCCAACCAGAAGTTGCACAATGATCACAGCCTTGAACGTATTCATCAGAGAAATGCATTCACTGGTACAGATTTTATTTTTACAGCAACCGGTGTACTGCACTGTTTGCCGGTTTCTTTAATACTCTTGCCCATGACAATCACAAAAGGCAATTCACAACCTTACTTATCAGATAGTTCTGTTTTACAAGAATCTGGTTGCTATTTGTAAAATCCAGGATAAAACAGTGCAATTTCTGATGCTGACTATCTGAAAAGCTCTGGAAGCTGCTCAGAAGAGATATGTACTAAAATAGGTAACGTGGTGGAATTACAACAAGCAGATGTTCTGGAGGATGTACACTCAAGTGCATCCAGAGTACATGACATTGAATGGTGCTGCATTCGAGATTTACAAATACATTCTGCATGTAAACTGCCCCCACCACTCAGTCTTTCTTAACTCCAAATTTTAACTCTTTCATTAGAAAAAAACACACAAAGGTAGAAACTCTATCAAAAAGAATGATCAGTCAAAACAATCTCCATAGAATAACTGTTTCCAGGCCGAAATGAAAGCAGTGATCTCAATGAAATAGTTTATTTCATGTGCTGGCTTTCAAATCTCTAGATGCACTGAAAGCAGTGACATCTTTCTGATGAGAATTTAACACAAAAATTGGAGATTTTAACAGCTGACAAATCTCATATAATAAGGGACTTAAAACACACACACACACACACACACACACACACACACACACACACACACCAACACAAACAAACCAGTTTTCCAGTGATTTGGCTGTGCAGATAGTAAAGAACAGTGTGTCATAGACACCCTTAAGAGCATAAATGCCAGTGAAATCTTTTTTGGTGGAGTTTTCATGACTGTATGTTAGCGTGAGAGAGAAATGGGAATAGCATGCACCACTGAGAGGCAGTGTAGCGCAGTAGAAAAAGTTACTGTATTTCAGTCCCAGGTCTGCCACCATCTCAATGGGTGGCATTGGCCAAACCACTTCCCCACACTCTGTCTTCACTTTTCTGTCCACTAAATGAGACTAATATCTCCCCATTTCTGTTACTAAGAGTAATAAAAAGTTATTAGCATACTCATAAACACAGAGAACCTCATCCTTGCCCTATGCTGTCAGAGTTTACCAAAGCTAACACTACTCCAGGGGAATAAGGAGTTGTATTCTAGAAGCAGAATGCTTTTCTTCAAGCGGCTGGGGCACCAATTAATAGAGTGAGGCAATCAACCACTCAATAATTCTGCACTGGCCGGAAGAATTAATGCAGCTCACCTCTGTTGCTGTGAGTGCAATGCCATGTACTCAGAGGATGCTCAATAAATATTAGCTGATGATGATATTGACAGGGCGCCATGTACACTCACATCACTAAGTGAATTACTAAGTTTTCAATTTTCAGAAAACTCATTGAATAATTATTGGCAATAAAAAAAGCTTATCCCCTGACCTCCCTTACTTTTTTTTTGCGATGTCATCTCATGAATAATAAGAACATTACCAATTCCTGAAAACTTAATAGCTTGGTCCTAGTGACTTAGGAGAATAAAAATAAGACCATCTTTCAAACTATATTCAGAATATAGGCACTTCTGAAAACTCCCACTGTCATCACTCTGGTACAATTCGTCATTATTGCTTTTCTGGATCATTACAGAGCCTCCCAATTGCCTCCCATAATCTCCATTTTGGGCCCTGTGGCTGATTGCTACACTAAGGTCTTCCAGTGCATCCTAGCTTCCTGTGTCCATATTCATATGCAGTCCTTCCCCACACCAATTCTGGGATTACTTTGCAACCTGCTTTGGCCAATGGGACATAAGCAAACATTATACAGTAAGGCATTATGAGAACTTGGAAATTGGGGCTTGCCCTGTTGGAAGAGTGCCACCTCCATAAAAGAAAGCCTAGTTTGGCCTCCTGTAGGATAAAAGACCATGTGGAGAGAGAGAGAGAGAGAGAGAGAGAGAGAGAGAGAGAGAGAGAGAGAGAGAAAGAGAGAGACTCAACCATTTAACCATTCTCTGGTCTCCAGTCCCTACTGACTCAGGAGCTAGAAGTAACTGAGTAAGTGAGTACAGGCAAGCCTAGCTGAACTGCCCAGTCAACACATCTATAATAATAAAAGCATAATATGCTCATTAGACCACATATCCTTCCGGATGACCTTCCAGACAAAGCTGGGGGTGCCAGAGGGAAGCCAGTGCCAGCAGCCAGGGGAAGCAAGGCCTACACTTGCATGAATTTCGTGCATTGGGCCTCTAGTTGAGAAATAATGCATTACTCTTGTTTTAAGCCACTCAGCTTTGGTATAGTTTGTTATCTCCCAATAGATAACTGTTAAGCTCCCCATCCCCACTGATTATTCTCCATTCTGAAATCAGTGAATTCTTTTTATAAGTCAGATGATCTTACTCCTTTGCTCAAAACCCTCCAACAGCTCCTTCTCTTACCCAGAGTTAAAGTCAAATTCTTTCAAATGTTCTAAAGATTTGGCACGCTTTGTCTTCTCCCCAGTTTATCAGATCGCAAATTCTACTAATTTCTCCTTCATTCTCTTCCCTTCAGTTACACACTCCTCTGCCTAGAATGTTCTTCCTTGTGAACGTGGGTTACTCTCTCTCCTCATTTGTTTCCCCCAACATCATTTTTTCCCAGTGATACCAATTCGGATCAGCCTATTTAAAACTGAATCGCATCCTCACCCTAAACTCCCCATCCTCCTTTATACTCCTTCTCCAGTGCACAGTACACTAATAAATCACTGCATAATTTGCTGATTTTTGTCATTCTGTGACCCCTTTAGCCAAATGTAAGCTCCAAGAGGGCAGGGAATTGTATTTATGACTTATGGGTGGATGCCAAGCACCTATAACCATGCTTTGTGCATAGGGTATAGACTTAGTAAGTATTTGTTAAATTACAAAATGAATCCTGCTAGGTCAAGTTGATGGAGCCACAGATTTCTGCTTTTAAAGATAACACTGAGAGTGAGGAGAGTCTGTAAGGGCACACTGTTGATGCAACCTACAAAGATTTATGGGCCAACACTTAACAGAGCACAGAAGTAGCCTTGTGGTCAAGGAAAAGAGAAGTTCAAGAAGGTTCTTTGAAAAGGATTTCATCAGGTATTCTCTTTAGCAGGTAGTGAGAAGTGCAATCGAAAGCAAAGAGAGGTGACTCCGCATCCATCAGAATAACCACCCTGGAAAGGCTGAGAAGGAACCCAAGGAAGAGAAGGAGACTCTCCAAGCCTGCGTGGACTGAGAAGGCAAATGGTCTAAGGAGGAAGATAGGGTCAAAGGGTAAATTGGGTCTTTTTTGGAAGAAAAAGTTTGTGATGTGCTTGTGCCTTTTTCAAGAAAAGTCTAAGCCTAACCATAAAGAGGACAGTATTTGAGGCTTTGTCTTTCCATGTCAATGTCAGAGCTGAGGATGCACATGGAAGAATACTGTTACAGGACACAGGCATGCGCCCTGGGATGTGTGATGCATTGGCAGTTACACCTCATAAACATGTATATTCCAAGGCTGGCCACTGTTTTCTTAAAATGATCACAATGCTGGCCAAGTACCACTCCTGGGCTTCCATTCGAATACTTCCCCTTGTGAAAAAGTCCATCCTATAAAGGCTCAGCCTGGGCTGCGCTGGGGCTCCAGCATCAGCTCAGGTGTATGGCCAGGAATTGACCTTAGTGCTGAGTAGATGTGACCTGGGATGACTTAACACCGCCTTGCTGACTCAATCACTGTGCAAATCTCATCTGAAACCATTCATTTCCCCCCTCACCTGCCCACAGCTATTTTTCCCTGTTGTTGTGCAATTATTTATTATTTGGCTCAATAATTGCATTGCATGAAAACTCAATTGTTAGGGGAGAAAATGCCTCTTTGCCCAACTAGATTCTCCTGAACGGGGAATAAAGGATGCTGGTCTCTTAGAGTTCTTTATATACAGCTCTCGTGTTCAATATTCCAACAAATGAAAATGGCCAAAGAGCAAAGGATGCAGGAGATAGATGGTTGGACGCTGATACAGCTGTATGCTCCCACTGATGGATGGCACCTCCTGCATGTCTGGGTGCCCTGGCTAGCTCACTGCCAGGGCACCTGCTTTCAGAAGAGCTGGCCTCACATGGCCCTTCTATAAGCTAGTCCCTACCCTACCTACCACCTCTTAAACTGCTTCAGTTAGTCATTCCTGTCTTTCTACCAAACCAAAATACTACCAAGGAGAGCTATTACCGCAGCCCAGCAGATCCCCAGGGTGATGGTGGGCCTGGGACTGAGTGACATTTTTATGTGTGGTTCTCATGTATATATTTCAGGATTTGAACCCACTTCACATACAATATTTACTTCATGATTTGCAGTGTGGGGGTGTCACTTAAAACAATTACTTTAGCTTAATTACAGAAGATATAAATGGGATCTCACTCCTGGAAAAATGTTATCCTTAAGAAGGAGGTGTAAATTGATGTTTGCTTAATCTGTTCACAGGAGGATAAGCCTCCTCCTTCTCTCTCCCCTTCGTTTTTTGTAGTCCTACCTGGGAAAATACATTCTCTGAAGCATCTCTCATTACTTAAGGAAACAGGAGACAGGAGTTTCATGCCTGATCCTTCTATCTGCTGCAAAATAATTTAATTTACATCGTTTCCAGCATCTCTTTTGAACTGTGGACCACAGCTCTATTGTCCAAACTCTGTCCTGGGCAGCCAAAGTCCAACCTTATTGGTCTGATCTTTCTCCCCAGATGTGTGGCCTCCTACATATCTCGAAATTGAGTAAAATGAGCAAGGGAATCAATGTTATTTGCACAATGACCTTGTGCTCCTGGGGGAATGGCAGGAACTATTCTCTCACTTAGGATGTTTTACATTTCAAAGGACCTAGCTCCCTTTGATATTAAAAAATGAAATGTGCAATGTGATTGTTATTGTTTTATGACCTTTAATAGGTTAACTAGGCAGCATCAGGTTCTGTGGAGTGTGGTTCTATTCCAAAGGAACAGAAGTGCCTCCTGGTCGATGAGTTGAAACGAGGGCGGCTCCACATTAATATTTGAGAGGGTATACATATGTAGGTTCCCAAATCCTCAAGAATAAAGGGTTTCTTTGATGACCTCAGTGCCTCTGTGTGTTACTAGAACATTTCTCAACCTTGGCACTATTGACATTTGGAGCCCAATCATGCTTAGTTGGCGAGGGTTGCCCTGTGCACTGTTGGACGTTCAGCAGCACCCTCTCTGGGCTAGATACGAATGGCACCCTTTCCCCAATGTGTGACAATCCAATGTCTCCTGACATTGCCATACACTTGTCTGAGAGCAGAATCAATCTTGGTTGGGAATCCCAAGGTTAATTGAAGACGCAGTAAGGGGGAGCTTCTTTTGGGGATTCTGATATGCATTGAATTTACTGGCTTATATGATAATGTAATAGTAGGTAATGTATTGAGAACTCACCATTAACCAATTAGCACTATGCTAATTGCTTTATATGTTTGATCTCATGTGAACCTAAAAACAAACCTGTGAGGTGGTTATAATGATCTGTATTTTAAAGTGAAGGAAACTGAGGCTTAAAGTTTTGAGTTAAAAATTTGTAGAACAGAGAAGTATGTTTAAATCCAGAACTCTACTGAATTAGCCTCTGGCTCCTCTCTGGCTTGCCTACTCTCCTGGTTACAGTCTGAGAATCTAGATTCAATGCAGAAGTTGACTCAGTACTACCATGTTTAGGAAATAAGTCTACAAACTAGACAGATCTATTTAAAAAAAAGAGAGAGAGACAATGCTTGCCCTCAAGAATCATGAAAACAGAAAGTATAAATACAGAAATCCATAAAAAAAGTGATAAGGCCACTAAGGAGTGCTCAGAGGAGTGGCCCTCAGTCCTCAGTGTGCATAGCATCACTGGGTTTTACTAAATGCAGGCTTGGGTCCAGTGGGTGTGGATTGGGGCATAAGATTGTGTATTTCTAACCAACTCCCTGGTGATGATGCTACTGGTCTGAGGACCACCCTTTGAGCAGAGAGGCTCTATTGTGCTAGGAAATGCAGCTCCAATTCCTTTGAGAAGGGAGGCCCAACAGTGTGTAGTTGAGATGCCAGGAAATCATTAACACAGAGTGGACTAGGTAGGCGGAGGGTGTGGGATTGCCTGGGTCTTGCAATCCACACTTGTTTCTCAGGCCTTCACTTGGAACATCAACCGTGTGCCTACTCATGTCGACTGCCCACATATGCAGACACAGCTACACATCTGTTATCTTAAAGGACAAATATTAATTTGAAGCATGAAAACACCTACCCATGGAACATAACTTGTTTCTTCAAACAAATTACACTATCATAACTGATTTTGTCCTTTTGGAAGATAATATTTCCATCTCTTCAACATACCATGCTGTCGACTACATAAAAAATAGTTTCATCCTCCCTCCAGACATTGTGACTTGGATGACTATTGAACTACAAGTAACCAAGAATTTATATAACAAAGAAAAAAATAAATGTTGGTGGTCAAAACCAAAAATACTTTTTAATCTAGTAAAAGTCACAATTGACATTATAGTTGTGACTGTAGACTAGATTGCCATTTATTTAATTGTTCAGAGAGACAGAATCAAATCCTGCAATAACCATAAGAAAATGGTTTGGGGACCAGTCTTCATTAGTGGGTGTGGCTTCTTCACCTAGACCCCAGGGACAGCTGCCAATCACAGATTGGTGACATCTGAGTTTAACCATAGGTCATCATGAAGGGGATGGTTTTTGAGTCACTTGACTCTGGACACACTGAGCTAATTCTCCTGAAGGAAGACATGATGGATGAATGGCTCACTGGAGTGAAGGACCATGTTAAAGCAAAGGCTGAGAGGCTGAGAATTGGAACCATCCAGTTATTGCTAATATGCAGATGTAAATGGGAAGGGGTTGTGTATATTTGGGGCTACATGTACCACTGCACTCTCCTGATGAGTAAGATCAAGAGCTTAACTTCATTCATTAAGCATGCATTTCCTCAGCCCCTGCTATGTGCCAGACCCCAGGGCATACAGAGGAACTCTCTGTCACCTCTGTCATCAAGGGTCATCTGGGACAAAGTGTTTCCCATTCATGAGTCATTTGTATCACACCTTTATGCTTCTTGCTGTATCTACTACTGACTGTACTGATATTTATTCAATATTTTTTCTGTAGATAATATCACTTTTCATAGTTTTAACATAGCTGCAACTTAAAACAATGATAGCTGTGAAGTGATATGTCTGAAATACTTTTCAGGGTTGAGCCAATCAATTGTTAAAATATAAAAGTATATTTCTGGGACTTTGTCAGACAAAGCCTGCCCAAGCTTTGGGCCACCACTATCCCAGCCACTTGGCTTAACCCCCTGGACCTCCCCCTGATCCTGCAACCTGAGAGGAGGTGGGCCTAACTCAGGAGGGAGTCACAGAACTCTGAGCTCTGAGCCTGTTCTCTGGACAGTATCTGCTCTGCCCCGGCTGAGCCCATTCCCTAACTCCCACTTCCATGAAGTGCTCAAAAATTTCTGATGTGGGGGTCTGTAGAGAGCCTGTAGAAAGTCATTTTAAAAACAAAATAAGCCCTTCTGCTCCAAAAGGATGGTTAGATGCTCTGAATCTATAATGTGAGAAGTTACATTTCTCTAAACTTCAGATTCTCTCTTCTATAAAAGGAGCATAATGTTAAAAATCCTTACTTTGTGGACTAAATCAGGGATAATCTTTTCTTTTTAAATACATAAAATATGTTTTTATTGGAGAGAGAGAGAGAGAGAGAGAGAGAGAGAGAGAGAGAGAGAGAGAGAGAGAGAATATACCTCTTACTGGGGATCAAGTCCACAGCCTAGGCATGTGCCTGACCAGGAATCAAACTGCCGACCTCTCGGTGCATGGGGTGATGCCCAACCAACTGAGCCACACCAGCTAGAGATAAATCAGGGATTTTCAACCTCAGCTCTATTAACAGCTTGTGCAGATTCCTCTTTGTTGTGGGCTACTGTTCTCTCATCATAGAATATTTAGCAGCATCCCTGGCCTCTGCCCACTGGATGCTAGTAGCTCCCCCTCACCAAGTCTTGGCAACCAAAATGTCTCTAGAAATCGCCTAATGTGCTCTAGAGGTCAAATCCTCCCCACCACCCCAGAGTATGACTGGATTAAATACCAGTAAACACACCATGTAAACACATTGGCCTAGTACCTGGATAGTCTATAACCTCAGAAATATTCGTAGCACTTTTTAAGTGCTTACTATATATTTGGCACATGTCTAAGCACTTTAAATCTGTTGCCTCATTGAATCCACACATCACCTTGTGCGTTAGGTCCCATTATCATTCCCATTTTACAGACAAAGAATATAAATGTCAGAGAGGAAAAGTAACTCGCCTGACGTCCCATCATTAGCGAGTGGCAGAGCCTGGATTCTAACACAGTTATCTGCCTCAGAAGTCTGTGTTCTTAGATCTGTGGCTTTCCTACCTATGGAGGGGAAGAAGTCTCCACAAAAACAGGCATCATGATGAAAGTCATTATAATGATGGCGATGAAGAAATTAGACAACACACAACAGGCTAAGATTTCCATATGGAAAATCACATTTCCAGTCAAGAGACTGACAAGTGTGTAAGGTACCTGACAGAAATTAAAATACTGATCAGTTAAGTGTGCACATCACAGTGGTTTGTGTACACACTCTCTTTCTCTCTCTTCTCAAAATGATTATAAAAGCCTTACCTCTCCTTAAACTGATAAAGAGTAAAAAACAAACAAAACAAAACAAAACTCAGTCTAATAAAGACAGATGCATTGTGCTAGAATTGGCATGATGAGAGGTTTAGGGACAATGTTGCTCCAGTGCTATGGATGAGCACTTGGATGACCTGGCTGTGGTTAATAGGCCCGGATTAGAGATGATAACCAAGAAATGGAAGAACATGCTGCACTTCCCTTTGGCTTTGAATCTGTGTGTCTTCTCAGGGAGTCTTTCCATCTGAGGGTTCTGGGCAGCCAGTCTACAGTACAGGCATTGACACAGGCCAGAATCCATTTGTCAAGGTTGGTCTAAGAGAACTCAGAAAGGCCCATTGACCTACCATGGCAGCTTGAAAACTAGCTAACACTCTTGACTGTCCTGCTTACCAGCCACACATACACACAAAATATCTTGCAATACTAAGTGCCCCTGGAAACAATGTGCCAATGTATCCAGGTGCACGTATACTGTTCCCCCTAACAAACTAAAATGCATACACAAAGATCAACATCAACACAAACGGAAGAAGCAAATGCAAACACAGGATTGTGCTATGGAATATGTATCCATGAGAGAGAAGCTGAAATGGAGACGAGGAATAACAATTCAGAAAGATGTCGGTATTTCCTTCCTCTGAAGTTTTAGAATCCAGGCTAACATTGAATTATTAAGTTTGTCATTGTGGAACAGAGAAAAATGGGAGCTTTTCTACATTTGACTGAAAATCTTTGCATTTCTATAGAAACTTGCAATTAAATCAATTAAGCAATGAAAATCAAATATTCCATTAAAATCTAATTTTCCCCATATCTGATTGGTTATAACTCAGCTGAGTTGGAAACAGATGAGAGAGGCAAAATGACTTGACATCTGAGACATGGAGAGAGGAGAAAAGGAAAATTTCAAACACGCTCAGAGAAAATGTAATAAGAGCATCTTATTTTCCTTCTGCTTGTGTAAGTTTTGCCATTAGGGGTTCCCCAAACATAGGATTTCAGAACTAATTCTGCAGATTGAAATGCGAAAAGCAAGATTCCTTTCTGCCCTGTCTTCTGTTTGCAAACATGTCCTTGAAATTTCCTTTCCCCTTCAGGGGTTTGAAAAGGCTAGTCCACGCTCCTATTCAGAGGTGCTGTGTCTGTGTGCACTCCAGCGGGCCTGCGATTTAGCTGCTACGGACGACAGTCGGGTTAGAACTGGCTCTGTTTGCTGATTTGAGGAGTTACTGAGACCCAACATGTCAAGGAGGGATTTATCCCTCTTCGTAGCAAAACGGAGGAATTGTCTCAAGGAGATGCCGGGAAAGAACATGCCAACAGACCTAAATGTTCTTCCCCTTTATCCCTAGAGGTGACATAGCTAGCTACCTCCATCCCAGCAGTCGCCCTGTAGATGGAAGGCTTAATCTCCAAGAATGAACTGGAAAATGACTCCATATGTTGTCCAAAACGCAAGTCAGGGAAAAGAAGACAGTAATTTATGAGTAAGATGCTTTTCCAAGATTTGATAAATGCCAGGATGCCCAACTGAGTCTGAATTAAATTGACTGAATTTTAAAAATATGTAAATAGGCCAAAAGACAAAAGGAAGATAATATTCAGGGACCATTGTGAGCTACAAATTTTAAACACAAACGTGTTGTTGGTCGCTATTTTATTTTAAAAATCAATTGTCAAAACTCTTCTGGAGGCCTGACTGTTGGGATCTTCCAGAGAGCTGTTCCCATATTTGATTGCCAGGCCAGACCTAATTATGCAAACCTCAAAGGAGAGACAGCTACGGGACCCTTTCCAATTGCCACTGGAAACGTCAAACATTGACGGGCGGAGGGAGAAAGCAAAGTGTGGAAGGCAATGGCTACCTACCAGTTTCCAGAAAGGTGGGCAATGGGAAATTGGCATTTTTATTCTTTACATTTAAAAAAAAATAATTTATAAGGATTTTCTTTGCTTTGCTGTTCACACTCCCCACTAACCATCTGTCTTCTCTGAACAGTTGGAGCAGGTGAGGAGGAGGAGGGGGAGGAACAAAGAAAGATAGAAGTTCCTTCGAAAATAAACAACTCCTCTTGGGTTTGTTATTTCTGCCACCCATTCAGCCAAATCCATTTCCTTGGTGATACAAACAGTGGTCCAGAATACAAGCTCTGGAACTAGACCGCCTGGATCTGAATCCTAGCCCCTCTGCTTATCAGCTTAGTGACCTTGGGCAAATTATCCTTAGGAGCCTCAATTTTCTTACCTGCAAAATGTAAATAAAACAAGAACAAATCCCACAAACAAATAGTAGACATGTCCTCAGGTTGTTATGAGAATGAGTTAAGCATAAAAGGTACTTGGAATGGTGATCATTCTAAGCACTTTATACACAACTGTGAATGTACCTATCAGTGCTACAACCACCCTGCTGACAGTACTATACCCTACAGTGTCCTTTGCCACTGCACTCATTTAAATAACGAAAACTGTAGAGTGAGGTCATTGAATCCAGGCATCTGATCAGAACAATAGTCAGAAATCTACTGGAAAATAAGCATCACTTCCTTTACAAATGTTCAAGTCTTCCCAAGGAGTTTGGCTCGGTTAAGACCTTTTCTATGTAGAATATATCTATCTTTTGAGTCAAAGAATGGTAACCTTCCTTGCTTTAATTGAACATTTCCAAAGCATGTTTGGAGCAACATCATTCCTGTTTTAGAATCAAGACAAATAATTTATTGCCAAAAAGTTGGAGGGCAGTACTACAGAAGTAAGTGAGGAAATGGATATTTCTCTGGTGATAATTTGGGACAAAACATGAAATTGTGTTTAGGCAAGCCTGTCTGTCCCACTGAGTGACCCCAAGGAATGCTTCAATGAGAGAGAATTAAACTCTGTTAGGGGAACTCATTGCCCAGATCTAAAGAGGATCCCTCCATTAGGACAGGAGACCCTTCCAGCTCTCTCCCTCCCCCTCTGAAGGAGACACTTGGATTCCATCCAGCCTGCCCTGCCCACCTGGAATCTTCCAGGCCTTTCTGTCACAATAGTGCTTTAGAAAAGTCTGTGTGAAGGGGGAACTCTGGTATTTAACTCCATCCATCAATGTCAACCACTCTTTCCCTGCTACCCCAACAGCTTGGTACATTTACCTAAAAGCTGAATAGCCTAAATGGATGGATTTTTGTGCTGGTCTCATTAGAAAGGGAAATTAGCCAGGCACTGTTCAGCTGTGCAGAATGCACGCTGGTCTTGAAAGCCTATTTCGCCCCGCCCCCAATCTTTCCTTTATCGCATATGATACCCGTGATTCCTTTAGCATTTCTTAAAGGTTTCATTATCCACCACTCTAGTTCTCACGAACACAGAGCCCCCAGTTCACATCTCCTTCTCTCATTGCCCCACTCCAGTTCTTGGTTCCTGCATTTCCCTCCAGCCCAGTGCAACCCACGCTCTCCTACCCCCTGCTTTCCTGCCACACCAGCCCACGGTTAGCTCCTGGGGGCCCCCTGTGTTCCCTGCCACCCGGGCCAGTGCTCATGCTGTTTTGTGAGGCTGAAACAGTCTTCCCGGCTCTCCATCCTCTAGCTTTCAGCTCATGACTCACTTCCTAAGAGAAATCTTGATCCCACTGAGTTTGGTCAACTTCCTTTGACATGTATTCTCTAAGACTATGGTTCTGTCTTTAAAAGTATCATTGCTCAACTTCTGGTTATTTTTATTTGTTGCTTATTTGATTGCGGTTTTGTTTCTTTGCTGGACTATAATTATGTTCCAGGGAGCAGGAACCATATCTCAGTCATTCATTCTTACTAACTTACTATTGTGCGCCAGCATCCATCATAGTGCTTGGTACTTTGTAGGTGTCTACTAAGTATTTGTCAAATGAATAAATATCATGACACCAGATGGGGCTATGTTATTAGGATGTTTAAGAATGTAATTTATTGCCCTAATCAGTTTGGCTCCATGGATAGAGCGTCGGCCTGCGGACTGAAAGATCCCGGGTTCGATTCCGGTCAAGGGCATGTACCTTGGTTGTGGGCACATCTCCAGTAGGAGGTGTGCAAGAGGCAGCTGATCAATGTTTCTCTCTCATTGATGTTTCTAACTCTCTATACCTCTCCCTTCCTCGCTGTAAAAAATCAATAAAATTTTTAAAAAAGAATGTGATTTATCTCTTTTTTTTGATCTCCCTAAAGATAGCAGGTGAAGAATGTTTTGTTTTACATATAACAATCACTTATGAGACATGGGGGGCATTTTGTATACCCACAGCAACACATTCCTCCAATGACAATGTAGGCATTACAAGCCTACAATGGGCTCCATACAACTTACAATGCTAATGTGGCCCATCTTTGGCTTTTGATAATCTCAGTGGCATTTGGCTTTAGCTAAATGTGACAGCTCCCTAGCAAGTGCTTCGAAACTTGGAGACTGATATTACAGGCTCTAGAGAATCAAAATAAAAATCATGTGAGAACTGTAATTCTCAAAAATAATCCTAAATGTGACAACTGAAAATTCCTGATGAAGTAAAAAGAAACACAGTGTTCTCTCAACTCTGCCTACTGTATACCTCAGTGTGTAAGTTTCTATTTGAACTTTAGAACTTTATTGAGTTCTGTTTAATAACACAGTGATCCCAAGCTATCTAGCACAAGTAGGCAAAAGGTTTTGCCTAGATGTTCATTTGTGATCGCTTTGCACTGACAGTGGCCTAGAGTTACTTTCTAGGGCACTTGAGAATTTCGATTAATAAGTAATAGACTAAAGTGTTTTATTGCAGGCATTGTATCATGCTTTTTCTCCCTAGAAAACCCCAGCATAGCTGTTCAGTGATGAGCAATTAGAAAGCAGTCACCAGGGAGCTGGCTCCTTCTGTGCCTTGCTGAAAGGAATGTCCCCATCCTCCTGGCCACACACCATGGACCTAGAGTTCAGCCCCTAGTTGGTAGCCCCTTTCACACAAGATCTCCCCTCTCCTCCCCCTTCCCCCCACAGAGGTTGCTAATAGCAGTCCCCATAGAAAACAAGCTGGGGACCTTTAAAATTTTATGAAAATTAACATTTCTTTCCTCATAGGAGGTACACAGTAGGGTAGGTTAGTACAACCATTTAACTTACACAAAACTGGTGCCTGGCCCTTGGTAACATGATAGATAGGTAAGTAGGTAGGTAGGTAGGTAGATACATAGATAGATAAAATAATCTCAGAACTTATATTTTATTTAGATATTGTTTATATAGATATCTCTATACTGAGACATTTAATGGCCATAGCCAGGAAAATCATATGTACACTTATATTCTGCTTATGGATTCATTGATTTCCTGTAAATGATATGTATTTATACACATGTTTGTTTTTTGTTAAGAGAGAGAAAAAAAAAAATCTTCCCTAACCTTATGTTTTGCTTAGAGATTGCTTATTGCTTATGCGTTTGCTAGGCTCTTTTTAGGGGGAGAACAAACATCAGGCATTCCTTGCTCACTGCCTCACTCTCAGGGCCTGGGAGATGGCCTGACTCCTTGGAAGCACCATTTGCTGAATGAACAAGCGCTTCCCACTTCCCAGGCATCACTTAAGCAGGAGGAACCCACACAATGTTACCCTGAACTTCAGGGGTGCGTAGAAGGTTTCCATAGCCATGCTGATCATGCTTAGTCTTTGTTCTTTGTAGTGACAGTGATTTTTGGATCTTGACTCCCAACAACAGGGCAGCTCCCCTGTACCAGGAGGTTATGTGCTGTGTAAAAATCACCCAGACCGCCAGGGATGCACTGGTTCATTTAGGTGTCCGGAGTGTAGTCACTGTGCCAGAGCTCAGCCTGCCTAGAGCAAACTGCTGGCTGCAGCCCAGCCCAGTGCTATTAACAAGTGCTTGGCCACAAGCAGGGATGGGCTTAGCTTTGTGCATACTGAGGTGACTCTCTCCCCCATGGACACCGTTAGAGCCATAAATGGACCACCACTTAACTGAAATAGAAAGCAATCTCTGACTCCTTGGTGGAACAAGAATACTCCTGCTAATATTTTGATCCTAAAAGGGAAGGGTTGTGAGAGATCTTGGCAAGAATGTGAATGGAAGCCCAGGAAATCCCGCACCACGCTAGCATCTCTGCTGGGCGCAGTATGCCTCAGGAGAAAAGCCAAGCAGTATCTATACCTCTGCCTGCAGCATGTAACTAGGCGCTTCCACTGCGCCATATGCTGGTGTCTTTAAGTAACCCATTACACAGGAATTAAATATCTCGTGACAGATTGTTTTGACAGTGGAAGAAAAAAAAAGAAAGTGGGAGAGAATGGGAGAGGTTTAATTTTTTTTAAATGCATTTGACTGAAGGCAAAACGTTAGGTAGATGTTAATTTAACAGATGTCTAGCTTTGCATCATCAGCCTACAACGGGCGATTTCTGGCAAGCCTTCCGACCACATCACAACACAGGCTCCTCTCAATTCCTCCTGGAGATGCCTTTCACAACCTTCCAAGTGAGCCATTTTCATGCAAAGGAAAAGGCCTGGAATTATTCAGGGAAGATGCGAACACCTGGCAATAGTTTGGAAGGAGGGGTATGTGAATGCAATGAGAAGTAAAGGAACAAAAGCCAGCTCACAGCAACTTTTCAGGTGAGGGAGAAAGCAGGAGGAAAGGCATTCATCCTGCAAAAACAGCTAACACATCACAAACTTCCTGCGTTTGATAAGAGAACCCCAACCACAATATTGCTAACTGGGGATGCATTCTTTTTGTACGTACATCATACAAATACAACAAATCTAAATTGGTATTACTGTGAAGTTGTCTGAAAATGAATGTCATCTGGAATAAAAAAACTTTAGGACCTCATTGATCCTACACAGCTTCTTTGAAAAAAAAAAAAAAAAAACAACACCCACAAAATAAACCAAAAAAAACCCCCTCCCCATATTAGGTCTATGTATAAATATGATAAAGTTCTATAAATATTTAATCCTATATAATAAAAGCCTAATATGATAAGTGGTCATCAGTTCAATCAAACAAAGTGTAATATGCTAATGATATGCTAAGGCCACTCAACTGCTCACTATGACCTTCACTAACCACCAGGGGGCAGAAGCTCTGACGGGTAGGTTAGTTTGCTGCTGGGGTCTGGACAATTGGGACTGAGCGAGATGGGTCAAACATGCCCCTCCATAGTCCCTCCCCAGCTGGCCAACCTCCCGCATCCCTCCCTGGTCCTGATCGCACACTGGTGGGGTCCCTTGGCCTGGCCTGTGCCCTCTCTCAATCCAGGACCTCTAGGGGGATGTTGGAGAGCTGGTTTAGGCTCAATTCCACAGGCCAGGCTGAGGGACCCCACTGTTGCATGAATTCATGCACTGAGCCTCTAGTTTATATATAACCAAGAGAAGCTGACTTAGGTAGCAGTTCTCCACTTGACATGATACTAGGTTGAATCTTTGGTGGACATTTAGTTAGACTTAATTGTGGTTTTGTAATTTTATGCTCATTTTGGAGTCAATACACTTTTTTAGGACACTGAACATTATAAGCCTTATAATGTTTAAGTGTACTGGATTCAATGCTTATATGACTTATACAGAAAATATCCTACACGAAGTAAAACAAAGCTTAGAGATTTGGATGAATGTTATTCTCCCAATGAATACATTGCTATTCATTTCTTTGTTAAGTCCATCAAATTATCATATGATTGGCTGGAATAAAATACCACTACTTACTCAGACCCTCATACAGTCCCTGATGTGATATATATTTTCTGGAAAGAAGAAAGGAAGGCAGGAAAGGAGTCGGGGAAAGAGAAAGGAAAAAGAGAATTCTACTACAAAGGCTGCTTAAGAATCCACTCTTGTAACTCAAAGCCTGCTCTACAATTCTGTAGGATTATTCATTAGCTTAGCACCACTTATTTTAATAGCCAAAAACATTTTATAACTGTCATAAAACATTTCAAGAAACTGCAAATTTTATTGCTACCCCCCCCCCACCCAATGCACAGAAATTTCCAACAATTGCAAAACCCAGTAGACATTTTGTGTATGTGTGTGTGAGAGTGTGTATGTAACCATTTGATTCAGCATTTCTATTTTTAGGTATTTAAAATAAATAGTCTATATCTTGTTTTCTGACAGAATGTGGCAAAAGGCCATCCTGAAGGGCTGAGAGAGATTAATAATATGATGTCAACCTTTGGAGAATGCAACAAAATTGGTCTGGTTTCCAAACAATACAACACAGGGATGTGTGTATGTGTATGTGTGGGGTGGGGGGGGGGACTTCTGTGACAAGTAATAAATACCAAGTTACAGAATACTGTCCCCAGATGAATTCACTATGAACATCTCAATCAGGGAAAATGAGTAAAATCAACCCTGTGAATTCAAAGAGGCTAAGATGGGTATTTGGAAAAAATACAAAAGGGGGCTAGATGGTTTATACCAACATACATTCCTTCTCATGAGAGCTGTGCTAAGTCAAGGGCATGATGTGAAATTGAAGAAACTGATAAGGAAACAAATATTAAAACTCACTATATGATCACAACAAAAGAATGAGAAAGATACCTGTCAACACAAAAGAATCTTTTCTCCCTCTCTGAAATTCAAATCCAGTAATCATGTCTGCCTTCCAAAGCCCCTTCTTATTATTATCTCAGAGTCCTTATGGTATCAAACACTCACTGAATCCCTGAGGTGGGCACAATCATTCTAGTCATTTTTCAAATGTATCTATTCTCTCAGACCTCTCATCATAAGGAGTGGTAAATCTGGGCATAAAAATCAGGAATCAATGAATGATGAATGACCAGCGTCCTTACTCCTTTAACTTGTTTTGTAATTACTTAAGGGAAACTTCTATGATTTGCTCTGGGAAAGTGCTCTGGTGCATCGAATGTAAGTTTTTTATTTGATGTGAATTATCTTAATATATTCCAATGTATCCTTGCTCCTATTCTTTTTCCCACCTTTTTCTTCATTCCTTTAATTGGAAGGATTGAAGAATATGTTGGAATAAGATAAAAACAGGGATACTGAAGTAATTAAAAGTACAAAGAGTAGACAAACTTAGTGAATATTTCCCCATTTGTGGGTCTTAGAGAATATTTTAAGAGACTATAATTAGTTAGACAAGTGACCTTGGGCAAGGTCCATGATATCTTCAAGCCTCAGTTTATACATCAGTAAAGAGAAATTTAAAATATATAAACCCGTAAAATCCCTGACTGCTGTAATATTAATTGCATGAGTCTCTATTTATAACCAACATAGTTTCTGTTCTTTGACATGATAACAAGGAAAAGAACTAAGCTAAGTATCATCGGAGGAAGAATATTGGGGTTCAGATCTCCACAACGAAATGTGGTTGAGAAGCATTTATAATATCAAAACACTTCTTTGTCCTTCATATGCCACTGTTCCTAATGGGTCCTAAAGAGCAAACACCTCTATTTGGCATTCATTGCCAGATAAACTCTAGTTGACCAAAACAAGTGACCCCCAAGTTTGAGTCCCATTATAATGACTCTGTGCTTTGGATTGACAGGTTATGGCTGTATGAAGGGGCGTCACTGTGACTGGTCCTTTGAAAGTGACACAGGTGGAGACTCTGTACCCAGATTACCCAAGGGGAGGCCAGTCTGGTGATTGAGGTGTCAATTATGGGGAAGGGAAGAGAAATATGGCCTGCAGGAGGTAAGCTGTAAATTAGCACACTAGAGTTGACAGAGAGATTAGTTCCTTCTTTGAGAGTGGAAGAAAGCCAAGGGACCATGGAATATTTGATGCTAGTTGTCATTATTTCTGCCTTGAAGAGTGTCCCCTCCCTTTTGGAACTGGAGACCCTGCCAACATCTCTCTGCAGGACGTAAATCATGAGACTTTCAAATATAAGCACCCATTCATGATCGATTCTACCCGCTCCTTCCTTATTCGGGCTAACATCTCAAAGAATATTTACCTTCTGTGCAACCTTTTGTCACTTAAATGTTCAGTTCAGCAGTTAGCAAAGACATAGTGTTCGTTATCTGGGGAGGTCTGAGCGAACAAAAGCATGAGGCTCAATTTCTTGAATTAAAATTCCCTTTTGGTTCAGAGGTTGAAACCTCATCAGAATAAAGTTCACTTTGTAAGGTGCCTGGGCAGATCATGCATTTAGAGGGGATAATTTCAGAAGACAAGGACTCACTCCATACATAAATATTTTAAAAGTCATGCAGTAACTTCTGGTATTAAAATAAAATAAAAATAGAGGACATTGCATGTCAAGCTCTACAGCAAGTGGCACAATTCACTTAGTTCATGAGTTCTCCAACAGGTGACCTGCAAAGCATGGCGATGATTCATATAAGCATAGGAGGAAGAATATTGGAATTCAGATCACTGCTTCCCCACATTATAGATCATGTATTTAGATGTTACCTAATTTCTTTGGATCTCATATTCCCCATCTTCAAAATGCTAATAATATGTCCTAATTCATAGGAGTGCTTTGAACACTGAATAAGCTGTTTTGTATATGGTAGGTATCCAGTAACTTTTTTATAGTAATGATATCATTTGCAAATAATTATTATTATAGATGTATCCTATGTGACAGTACCAACTTTGTTTCTTATGGATATTATTGCTATCATTTGCATGTCTGACCTGTCCAGTCTTTCATCGTGGCCAAAATGAACTCATGGAGGCTGCAGAAGGGAGCCTTGTCCAGCAGTCTGGATAGAAGATATAATTAAGATTATTGCGCCCAAGTTGGGAAGACAAAATGCAGCCTTAATGCAGGATATTCAAAGAGAACTTTTTAAAGACACACAAACTTTGGATGTGCCTACAAAATAGAAAACTATAAATACTATGTGAAAATGTGAATCAGAGTTCATTGTAAGTGGTTTTATTAATGCCCTTTGACTATATTTGTATTTGATAAAGCACCATCAAAAAGTGATACATATTTGGAGATATAAAATAAACTATGGCTGTTTTCTTTATCTGGGACGAATAACACTAAAATCTTTCTGAGGGTATGTTTATTCAGCAAGACCACGCTCTCAATGTTGGACTTGCATTGTGCACACATGCTGGAGTGATATCATGTTAGAGAAGAGAATCTTTGACTGATCTGTTCCCTTAAGACAATTTTTTTAAGTGGCCATTTAAACAAAAAACATCAGGAGCATCAAATTGTTTTCACAAAATTATAGAAAAAATATGTATTAAGCACTTATTTGCTCAAAATACTGGTTGGCAGTGTCCTGTCTGTCATCTCATGTAAGTTTCAGGACAACCTAAGAATTAAGCACTATTATCTTAATTTAATGAGGACACTTAATAAACTCAGAGAGAGTAAATAATTATACTGCCTAGCCTTAGTTCCAACCCGGCTTTCTCAGAATCCAAAATTCATGACCTTTGCATAGCATAGCAACAGTCACAGCAATCTCTATTGAATTCAATTAGCTTCAATTAGAAAATACTTCCAATAATTTGAAAATGGGCATTGTACAGTGACTATATTATTATTGGTGATGGTGCAATAGATATTTTGATGCTACTATAAAAAACAAACTTCATAAAATACGTTTTTGCATGATATCTAAAGCTATTTGAAAAAATATTACTTCTATCTCCTCTCCCCCTACCCCCTACCCACTAACACACACACTTTACATGCACATTCCTTCTTGGCACATTTTACTGACTGAAATTGCATGTTTGCTCTATATTTATTACTATTTTTATTTTTTAAATATATTTTATTGATTTTTTTACAGAGAGGAAGGGAGAGGGATAGAAAGTTAGAAACATCGATGAGAGAGAAACATTGATCAGCTGCCTCCTGCACACCCCCTACTGGGATGTGCCCGCAACCAAGGTACATGCCCTTGATCAGAATCAAACCTGGGACCTTTCAGTCCATAAGCCGACACTCTATTCACTGAGCCCAAATGGTTAGAGCTATTTATTACTATTTTTAAATTTTATATTTCACTCCTATATATCATCTTTGTGAGGTCAGCAAATTGTTTTATTATTATTTCTGATTCCTTACTCTCCCAATAGATACTCAGTTTATACTTGTGAAATGAAAGAAACAAAGAATGAGTATGTAGATATAGCTAGATAGAAACATGCACATAGATAGTCGATGTGTTCTAAAACCCAGAGTATCGTTACATAGAAGATAAAACGGAATAAAAGTGCCCCTGATAAGTTTCAGGGCAGATGATATAGAACCATCCCCTTATGCAATGGAAACGATGTATATCCTATTGCAGATGTCAATATTTTCAAACTTGAACATGATATTTTAAATGAGCTCCCGTTATTATTATGCTAAATGGTATCATTGATTTCCACACTATGTAATAGGATACTTTAAAATACACAGTTCAGGAAGATACCATCTTCTGTGGCTTTTCCATAATAACATGTATAAGTATCACATTCTCCACTGACATTGTCTCCTGGGCTCCCTGTCCAGAAGATCACTAAACCATAAAACATTTATATATCTATTCACACTAGAAGGTCAAGTACATGCAGCCCTGTGGTGAAATAGGAAGTGAGTTAAGCTCTCTGGAATCCACCCCTCCTCCCAGTGTAGAATTACTCCTTGATTCCAAATATCGTAAATATGATTAACCATCATATGGAAACCTAGGTTGTTGTTAGGGATTGAATTGTGTCCCCCAAAAGGTTATGTTGAAGTCCTAATCCCAGTACCTCAGACTATGATTGCATTTGGAAAGGGTCATCACAGATGTAATTGGCTTAATACAAGGCATACTAGATCAGGGTGGGCTCTTAACCTAATAAGACTGGTGTCCAAATGAGATGATATGAAGACAGCGAGAATACAGAGGTGGGGATTGGAATGGGGCAACTGCAAACTAACCAGCTTCTAGAATTGTCAGCGAACCACAACCTCGGAAGAGGCAAGGAAAGATTCTCCCCTGTAGGTTCCAGAGGCAGCATGGTTCTACTGAGAGCTAGGTTTAGAGCTTCTTAGCTTCTGGGTGACAGACTATGTTTATACCTCTCCACAGAGTTCAAATACAGAGAGGATCTCAAAAAACGTGTCAATCCACCTTCCTGACTGGGGACATGTCTTCCATATGAAGAGCATCTTTTGGGATGAATTTTCTCTATTTATAGTTAAAATCACTTTCCCTCTTTCTTCGTGATTTAGCTTTTAAAATATGGTAGAAATCATGTCCTGGTGAGAGAGTTCAAGGGCTTCTGGCCCACCTCATGCATTGGCAGCATATTCCTCTGTCTATTGTTAGATTATCCCAATCCGCTCCCCTCCCTGCCACTCTCCCTCCCTGACATTTTCACTAAAAAACAACCTGCCCACAGTCCAGAGCACTTGCTGACTGAGTGGGCGCACGGTGTACACAGAGTGACCAGTGAGCAAAAGGGGCTCTTCCAGAACACCAGCTTTTTCCTGTTCTTCCCCAAGAATAGCAACCTCCAAAGCAATTCCTATCTATTTCACTGCATATGATTATATGCTACATGTGACTCTGATCCCATTCCTCAAATTACTGATGTCTCTGTCACCTAAAATCAATATAATGTCAAAATATTTCCCCAATGTGTATTGTTTTAGAGAAAAATACATTAGTGCTGCTCCTAACCGTTGGAGATAAATCAAGTCCATTATTATCTTCAATTTAAAGCTCCCCTTAAATGCCTTTATTTGTTTGCCATCTTATTTCCCAAGAACATATAAAATGACATGAATTATGGACACATTTCAATGTAGATCTATTGATTCTAGAAACCAGTCTTACATTTCACATCAGTGGACTTCGATGGCTTTGTATGTTTGTGTGTGTATGTGTGTGTGTTGCTTAAAATCCTGCTGCTATAAAATACAAAGATTTTTCAGCTTTGGGAATGATTTTTAAAGCTTTCCATTTACCCAAAACCCCTCTCCCTCAAACACCTCATCTGAAAAGTAAAATTTACTTATAAAAGATAGGTGGCATTTAATGAGTTATCCATCATTAACTCTGCAGGATATGGTCAATAAATTTAATATGTGTGTGCTTAAATGAAAGATGTGACAATTATGAATTGTAAATAGGAATTTGGTATAAACATTGATTTTTATGTGTAAAAAATAAGAACAATATCATTGGCTCTTATATCAACAATAAAATTTTCCTGGCTACTTAACTTCCTTTAGGTTTTGTTAGAAGAAGGAATTGATGCTTGAGGGCATTTGGGGACAAAATGAGGACAAAGTGCCATGATACTAGAAGCAGGAAATGTCTGGTGAGGTCCTTTTTAGTTCGGTATCTGTCCCCTTATTTATGAAGTGAGACAGTACTGCTTCTTGTTCTAGTCTGTTGGCCTTTGTTAGAAATCTTTAAGGAGAGTGAGAGAGAACCAATGCAGAAACCTAACTTTATTTTGTATCTAGGAGCAGACGTGGGTCAAGGGGGCTGACTTCTACAGATTCTACCATGAGCTGGGTACCAGGTGATGGACTTTCTTTAAACAACCCTATTTAATTCCTCAAAGCCATAGCTTTCATACACCTAGGAAGAGACATAACCCCATGTTGTAAACTGAGGCTTAGAAATATTAAATCACCTCCCCAGAGTCACACTGCTAATAAATTATGGAACTGATGTCGCTCTACTTGACTCCCCACACTGATACATAACAAATATTCATCTTTCAATTCAGGGTGGGCAATTTTTTCTGTAAAGGGACAGAAAATAAATATTTTAGGCTTGAGAGATGTTATCCTGGTTAGAAATACTCCACTTTGCCACTGCAGGCAAAAGCATCCACAGACAGTACATAAATGAATGACCACGCCTTTGTTCCAATAAAACATTTTTAATGAACACTAAAACTTGAATTTTTAATTTAAAATTTAATTTTTATGTATCATGAAACATTCTTTGTTCGTTTTTTAAATTGTCAACATTCAAAAATGTCAAAACCATTCGTAGTTTGCAGACATGCAAAAACACAAGGCTGGCTGAATTTAGCCGGGGACTTCAGTTTGCAACCCCTCCTTCACTTTTCTCTAAGCATCTGGAGGTCAGGGGCTGCATTTTATGATTCTCTGACTTTGCTGAGAGCCTCCCACATTGCCCAAAACAGAGAGGCTCCTAGCTCACATTCCTGATGGACTGAATATGTAGATATCAGTGGCATTATTCTTCTCTTTTCAGTTCTGTATTCCTAGCTCTCTTTTTACTTGAGCCTAAATTTACTCTAGTGTTGCAACCTAAAATCTTTTTCCCCAAAAAAGTTGTATCATTTAAAGTTACTGTACCTTAACAAAGGCACCTAAGTGGCACTGTTTTTGCATGCATGAAAGCTCAAAGCCTCAACAACTCCCATGAGCGATTAATCTTCTAACACTAATTAGATATTTGCTAATTAGCGTCTGATGTGTGAAATGAAAAAAACACTTTGAAACTGAAATGAATAGGGTCTAGAAAGATAGGCCTGTATTCTGCTTCTCCTTTTCCCATATCATTATCATATTTCATAAATATTAATAAGACCACATGACACCAGCCGCTCTATGAAATTATCTCTCTGAAGGAAGGCTTTTGTTTGATATAATGGTAATGTGTCAATATTTTGCATATGGAAGAAAGCACTCAATGAAGCATTTTTTTCTTCAATGTTAAAGAGATGTCATATTTCATGAATTCTTTTTATGCATGATCAACCAGGCCCACTGTTGAACCTAGACTTCTTCCCATAAAGGGAAGGTAGAAAACCTCTTCAAAACATCCCTTTCCTTACTCTCTTACACCTTAATCTTATCTTGGTTGAAAAGAAAACTTAATAGAATGGCAAATACCTTAAATTTATGATTCTATGCAAATGAAATAATAGAAATCATTATAGAACAGTCAATTTCAATAAGAAATTTGACTATTAAAAGAGACACAGTTGAAATGTATTAATTACATGCATGAGGACAATCTTAAAAATCCTCCATGTGCCATCTTAGTAAAAACCTAAAGCTCTAAAGAATGGGACATAGGTTTGTGTCAGGGCTTCAACCCCCCCCCCAACTCTCCCCCAAACAGTCTGGAATATTCAAGTCATAAATATTGTCATCTCATATTCATAAAATATAACATTTTTATTTGGAATATTTCTCAAGTGAAAGCCCACATGAAACACATTTGGTTCTGAAAGAAAAGACCTATAATAATAAACTTTTCAGTTGCTGTGGTATTTAAACAAAAAAAACACACACACACACACACACACACAAAACCACTCACCTGTGAATGCTGGTCATATCACAAATTATATCTAATTACAGCATTGATACAATAATTTGAAATGATAGTTAAGCACAAGTTGACAAAGGTGACATTGGAAAATAATGACAATGAGATTGTCATTTTTTTAGGCTGACATTTTCTGATGATAATAATGCTGATAGAGATGATTAAAATCATAATGAAGGGAAAGTGCCAAGAACCTGAACAAAACATACCAAGACTTCAGAGAGGCTAACTACCATTTTGTCTCCTGTTTCTTTAAAACGATTTCTTTTTTCCAGCCAAAAGTTAGGTACATGTACCTGTGGGAACTGCAATTGACTGATGGTGACTTCTACCTACTTACAGAGGTTTCTGCAATGAGAGGATAAGGTCATTTATGCCAATTTACTGATTTACAATGAGGGTTGTTTTCTAATTGACTTTGAGGTTATCAGCTCCCAGACACTAAACAACAATATACCTTCTGTATTGATACTCGGTTACCAGGATCCTCAGTATAAAATTCATGGTGATCTCAAGACTCTGCACTGTTGCAAACACCAAGTGAATGAAAAGAGTCTGGCAGACATTACCCTTTCACTTATCATTAAGTGAGAATAAAACCAGACGACTTTTAATTATCAGCAACAGAGAAATGAGTCAAGGGGAATCATACCCAATCAAGACATCACCAGTCGGGCAAGCACACTGGCTGAACCAGGGAAATGAACGACGTTCTGTACTTGCTCAAATGAGCCTGTTTAAATTGTATCAAGTTCAAAGTATTTGATGTGACTTGTAATTCCAGCTGAATTCTGAACCTCATTTCAAAAATAGAGAATAAATGTGTCTCAATTATTTAAAATCGCCTCCCCAACTATACATGTGTTCTCAAATTTGGTTTTCATTTACCTATGGCATTTGGTGTCTTAACGGATCATCATAGAGTCATGGATATCCACCTGAAAGCAATTTGAAAAAAAATAATTCTCTACCATCAGCTAGATTAGGTCCAATTGTCCCATTTTGCTGATGAGGCAACTGAGAGGTAGACTGATAGATTTGGACTACACATACTGCCTCCTAATGGGAAACTGTCTATTATCATACAGGATCCTACATTCTGCAGCATTTGAAAAGTACTCTTTATCCTAATGGGTCACTCGACTGCTTGTTTTATAGCTCAGATACCATGGCTTTGTTACCACCACCAATTTTTCTCCAAATACAACAAAGAGATTGCTACAGCATGAATTGCCAGATGTCCAAATGTATCCCATTCCTCAGTAAAGTCTGTATGTCATTTGTGATCTTCATCTTTACACATTACATGCTAATACTATTCATCTGGGATTTTTCACCCATACCCAAAGAAGACCTATGATTTTAATCTTTGCAACATGCCCAGGAAGATGAAAGAGGACAAAGGTCATGAGCACTAACTAGTAAAGACTTACATGTGTCCACACTCAATGGTAGAAAGAGGTAGAAAGAGAAGTCCTTCTCATAGGTCTTTTTTTTTTTTTTTGCCTTCTTTTTTCAAAAAGAAGAAATCATCATCGTTCAGAGATAACTATACTCCTCCTCACCTGTCATCAGCCTATCCTCAGAACTTTTAATTTTCTTATTTTAAATCAAATCTGACTACTGAAACAATAATTTGAAATGATAGCTAAGTACATGTTGACAAAGGTGTCATTGGAACATAATGATGTTACTGTCAATATGGTGCCAAAGGATTCTTGTTCATGGTATCAAGTGTTCTGCAAAGGTATATATGACATCGGGAATAAGGGACCATAGAAGTGACAGGGGAGTGTGGAAACATGGTTTGAGAGAAGGCAGGAGGAAAGGAAAATCTCATCAGTTCTTACCTGTCTTATTCCTAGATCACCCTCCTTATTCTCAGACTCTCCTCTTCTAACCTGCACACAGAATTAACAACCTAAATCTTGTTTCATCATGTCACTTCATTGCTCAAACACGCTTTAAATGGTTCTCACTGGGAATCCAGTCCAATTGCCTTCCAATGTCATTTAACATAGGGCTGCCAAAGAAATGCTAAAAATTGCCTGTTTATATGAAATTGAAATTTAACTGGATATTCTGAATTTTTATTTGATAAATCTGCAGATTCAAAGGCATTTCTAATCTACCCCAACTTCACATTAGAGCTTTATCTTCTTCTTACATTTTATTCAGATGGTTTTTTGCTCTTTGAAATGCACAAGGGTTATTCCAAGCTTTGCTCACACCATCACCCTCACCTGGGATGCCTATTTCATTTTTCTCTCTCTATCCACTGAAAAACTACATTTGGTTCCCCCCATGAGTATTCTTACATAGCACAGACTTCCATTCCACTTAGTGGTAACTAAACTTTTCATAAGTGCTATCAAACTAATAAAACTTCAGTGTCTTCATACAGACAAAGAAGAACTTTCATGGTTGTCAAATCAGAGGCAAGTTACCAACTTTTTAAAATATTTATTTTTCTCACTTGCCATTGAAGGAAATATTGGGTCCTTCTTTATGGTGTGGCATGAAATTGAATGAGACTCCCACAGACCTTTCAGGGAAGTTTATTAGTTGTTTAAAGAAAATTCTAAGTAGATACGCACTGAATAAGAGAATGACCTTGATACTCTGTTTCCCAGTGAACTTAGGAAACTGGCTCCAACTCTGAGTGTAAAGGAGGCTGTGTAAAGACAAAGCACTGGGTAAGAAGGTGTACTGGAGTTCAAGTGCAAAGACATAAGTGCCTGGGTTCTCATGCCCATTTTGAATAACTTGTTGGGCCATTTTTTATTATAATAAAGTGAAGGAAATCCAACAGTTTTACACCTTAGTTGATTTTCTGGTAAAAAAACAACACAACCCTGTAGGTTGTAGTCTTTGAAAACAACACAAAGGAAGCCTGCAGTTGTGGCCTCATGCTTTGAAACCACCAGTAGAGATACATACAGAGTATTCTGATACACACAGTTGCCAACATCCATAGCTCTAAGAAGCAGGAGTGGGGAATACAGCATTAGAAATCCTTCAAAAGTAAGGGAAGCCACTGTTTCAGTGACTTCTAAGGTTTCACAAGGTCTGTACACAGAATATTAGACATCCTGTGATCTCCAGTGTCACCTATTTGAAGGCAGTAAGTGAGGCCTCTTCAGGCACTGTGTGCCCCTTGCAGTCCTGGACTTGTGTATCGTGCTGTGTTTTCTTTGCAGCTCAGCCCAGCCATGCACCCTCCTCAGCCATCTCCACTCAGATGGAGGAGCTAATGCAGTTAGATTGCTCCTGGGCTTCTAGTGGGACTACTTCAAATGATATTACTTCCATTTGTGCCGCGTGTCGCCAGCAGTGCTTGTGTTGGAGAGAAACAGCAAACAGACATGGAAGTTGCCTTGCAGAAGCAGAAGCCATGCGTCCCTGCTGAGAAGCAAGGCAGCGGACAGGGCAATCAATTTGTCAATTTCCTCAACAGAGTGCAGAGCCCCAGCCACCACCAGAAGGTGGCTCTTGAACAAGGCAACCCATGGCTCCATGTGCACAGGATTTGGGGATAACATTGCTCACAGGTCACAGGCACACTTTGGCAACAAGGGATCAATGCAGAGAGGGAAAACTTAAATCAGACCTCTCTTCTGATAACTGCCATTTGCTGAGAAAATACACCTTGGACGCAAAGAGAAGGGCCTAAATAAAGCAGCCACCACATTGGGTTCTACAAGGAATAAATGATGTAATGGAAGTAACTATTAAGTTTAGGACCTGACATAGAGTCCAAACTAAATCAAGGGCGCTGGGGTGCCTGGGTTGTTTGCACACCTACCCTCATGCACACACATATTTGTCCCTTGTGAGCCCCTGGGTAGTCATCCCCAGTTTTATTCCTTTGCCTCTTACACTTTTTTTTTTTTTAAAAAAGATATATCATATCTAATAAAAAGGGAATGTGCTAATTGACCTTCACACAGTCACAAAGATGGTGGCACCCACGGCCAAAATGGAGGGAATATGCTAATTGACTGTCCCACCCTCAAAGATGGCAGCACTCACAGCCAATAAGGAGGGAATATGATAATTGACTGCTACACCCTCAAAGATAGTGGCACCCACAGCCACAAGATGGCAGTGCCAAGTCCCCTCAGCTCTGCTGAGGCAGTGGGAATGAGGCAAGGTCAGGTCCACCCACTTTGTGTGCCTTCCTCTGGAGATCCCCAGTCCCCTCAGCCTCCCAGCCACCCAGGGCTGTCCATGGCTCAGGTAACCAGGGCTGGCTGAGGCTTGTAGTGCTGGCAGTGTAGCAGCAGAGGTGTGATGGGGCATCGCCTTCCACTGATCAGTGGGTCACCTCCTGTCCCTGAGGGCTCCTGGACTGTGAGAAGGGGCAGACTGGGCTGAGGGACACCCCCTCCAGTGCATCAATTTTCACTGTTCTACCATTAGCTACCAACTTACATATACATTTTCAATATTTAATCTAATAAAAGAGTAATATGCAAATTGACCCTCACTCCATTAAACCCACAAGCCACGCCTACCAGCCATGCCCACCAGCCAATCAGAAGCAAATGTGCAAATTAACTAAGATGGCGGCAGCCACAGAACTGGAGTTGCCCCAGGCAATGGAGGAAGCCAGGGCCCTGTGCTGAGTTCTACTCAAGGATGCAAAGTTTCAATTATAGAAGATACACAAACCCCAGATACCTGCCAGGCTGGGACCTTTTCAAGCAGGAGGGGAAAGGGGAGATGGTGGGGGGGAGGATCAAGGCAACAAAGTTTCAATTATAGAAGTTAAATAAATCCTAGTTACCTTCTTCCAGCCAGGGACTCCAGTAGGGACCTAAACCCTGAAGGGGCTATGGGCAGCCTGAAACGACTCTGCCCCTCACCCAGGCTGGCCAGGCACACAGTAGGGACCTGAACCCTGAAGGGGCTGTGGGCAGCCTGAAACGACCCTCTGTCCCTCACCCAGGCTGGCCAGGTACCCCAGTAGGAACCCGAACCCTGAAGGGGCTGTGAGCAGCCTGAAACAGCCCTCTGCCCCTCACCCCGGCTGGCCAGGCACCCAGTAGGGACCTGAACCCTGAAGGGGCTGTGGGCAGCCTGAAACGGCCCTCTGTCCCTCACCCAGGCTGGTCAGGCACCCCAGTAGGGAGCCAAACCATGAAGGGAGTGTGTGCAGCCTGAAACGGCCATCAGCTCCTCACCCAGGATAGCCAGGCATGCCAGCAGGTGGATATCCCCCAAGGGGTCCCAGACTGCAAGAGGGCACAGGCCGGGCTGAGGGACACCCCTCCCCACCACCGAGTGCACAAATTTTTGTGCACTGGGCTATATATATATATATTTGCACACACACACACACACATACTAGAGGACAGGTGCATGAAATTTATGCACATGAAAAGGGAATTAGAGGAAATATTTTAATATTGCTATTTGTCCTTTCTCTTTAATAGAAGTGTCTGAGATGAAAGAAAATTAGTAAAATGTATATGAAAATCTTCCTCCTGTCAGAGTCTGGGGCATGCTGCAGGACCTAGAGTCAAGACCCCGCCCACCCACATGCCTTGAAATCATGAGATCCAGACCCAGCCAGCCCCACCCCCATCAAGCCCCAGCAGGCAGGCGGCACAGCCTCAAGTCCCCAGCCCAGCACTGAGGCAGGAAACGTGGCCTAAGGTTTCCCATCTAGTCCTTCAGGTGGGGGGCATGGCCTGAGGTCCCCCGCCCTAGCCAGGCACCATGCAGACCTCAGTTCCCTGCTGATTGGTCATTACAGTGTCATAGTGTGACAACCATTTGCATATTAGCCTTTTATTATTATGATATATAATTGATTTCAGATAGGAAGGGAGAGGGAGAAAGAGATAAGCATAACCAATGGACACAAAACACTGGGGGGTAGGGGAGGCGGGGGGAAGGGCAGGGGGAAAAAGAGATATATGTACTAATCTTTGTAAAGCTTTATGTAATAATAATTTAAAAATTTAAAAAATGTAAAAAAAAAAAAAAAGAGATAGAAACACCAATGATGAGAGAGAATCATCCATCGGCTGCCTCTTGCCTGATGGGGAATCAAACTGTGACCTTCTGGTCCATAGGTCTGTGCTCAACTAGTGAACACTGCCAGCCTGGATCTTATGCCTTATTTTAAATTTGGTTTCTTGCAAAACAGTGTTTCTCAAATTATCTGTGGGAACAACTGATTTTCAAAAAGTTTTCAATCTGTCACAGAAAGAAAATGTAATAAAAAAGGAATTGCTGGAAAAATGAATATCCTGGTAATGGCAGATAGCTCTAGAATTTTCTCATCATCTCACTTTCTCTCTGGGTTTTACTGTGGATTGGTTGTAGTGTGCTGGAAAAATCACACATGTTCTAGATCACTTAGGGCAAAGGAATGTTTTCACAGCCAAGGGCAAGGATCATAAATTTAGGATGTCCCCCCAAAATATATACACACTTTAAGAGCTGATATCTCCGTTTTAAAAATGAAATGTAGTTTAATAAACACCACCTTTATAATTATTCAAAGTTATGTGTACGCATTTTTGGGGACACCCTATATTTTAGTGATAAAGTATATAATGAACTAGTTATAATATTGCACTCTAATTAAAATCATTTTGAAAGAGTAGCCATCCCTTTCCTTTCTAGTCTACTCATGAGCATTTAACATGGTGGAAGGAGGTCCCCAGAGGACTCACCCAATGCTGCCTGGTGATGCTTTGATCTCTGTCACTGTGGTTTCTAATATCACAGAGGAAGCAATAACACAGTGTAAACAGGACAAAGAAGAAACACGCAAGCTGCCCTTCCCAAGTGTTCAATAGTTGTTTCTGATTCTATAAGGAGTAATGTAGGCTTGTTATAGAACATTTAAAAAATACAGAACCATGGATTCCTGCTGCCCCACTGTTAGCAAGCTATTACCGAGAAGCCCATCCTTCTTTGCTAGGTGTGTATGTGTGTGTGCGGGTGCATGTGTGTGTGTGTGTGTGTGTTTTCTTACATACATAGGGAACAGTACATAGTTTTTAGGTTGGTAGCTGATGTTAGGCATTCACACCCTGAATAGTTTTTCAGAGATGAGTCCCTGTTATCCCACTGTTCCAAATTTATCTATGCACCTATCTATTTAGAAATGTTTAAATATCAATTTAGAAATTTTTAAAACTTTGGATTTCTGCAAATAGAAGCCTTTTTGTTGTTGTGCATGAAGGCCCAAGAAGCTGCTGTGCAAGTATTGAATACTATTTATGTTTTCTTCTTGCTTTTAAGGTCATAAATACATTTCTTCCTTCATAGGGCAGGTCTTTCTTCCTTTGTTAAGCAGGTTGGCCATTTACGAGTAAATTGATCTCTGAATATGCAGAAAGACACATTCACTCCCAATTCCATTCCCTGGTAACTAGGAGATAATAAATAGACATGCCTTGAAGCATATAATAATGATAATAATAGTAATCAAAAAATACAAATTGCACTCTCCTATTAGTGTCAACCTAGTCATCTAACTACTGAAAATTGTCCCTAGAAACTTAAACAGGTGTCATTATTTGCGTCTCTATTTTCCCCTCACACGTCTCTAACCTGCTACAAAAGTCAAGTATAAGGTGATTTCTACAAAAGTGTTTCTGACCTGAGACTACAGAAGGATCTCAGTCTAAAAACAGACCCATTGAAACATTGCCATTGGTGCACACAGAAAGGAAAGGTTAGAATTGGTCCTCTAGGTCCCAGGTCCACACAACTTCAGCAATACCCAGGGTGTCTTTTACACAGAGGAGCTGACCCTATGAAAATTTCCATGTTCTTGAAATATTATTTTAATCATTTGCTAAGAAATTGCTAGCACACTCATGCATTCTTTTCAATTGGAAACCCCAGTAGCGCTGAGCCATATGTTATCCCTTGGTTCTTAGAATAGAGTGCTTAGGTTGGTACTTTAGAGGCTCAAAACCTATAAATAACTCCTCAAGGAAACACCCTTACATAAAGGAGTCTCTAACCTAAATAAAGACTGACATTTGAATATTGGTCAACATATTACTATGTTCAAGGATGTCATCACAATATCATAATATTGTGACACACTGTGGTGTTGCATTGGAGCAATCCCCTACAACATACCAGTCTCAGTAATCTACTTCAACAGATTTGCACATTGAAAGGAAATCCTTTCTGATATTCTAAAGGGTGGAGAGCAGCTTGAAGAGAGGGCAGTGTGTAATTTATGCATGCGATTTGGAAACTGGCCAGCACAGTTTGGGAAGATCAACACAGAAACTGCTCATCAAGCTGATTACAAACACAAACAAGGGAGGATTCTTGTTAATAGCACCAGGTTGGGAAATACTAAAATATCCAGTTTCCAATAAGATGCTTGCAAGTCTAGCTGCGGGCACCATTTCAGATGTGTTATTATTGATGCTGCTAGCTTCTTCCAGGTGGGGTGAGGATTAATTAATAATAGAGAGCCCTGGTGTTTCTTTTTCCCCATTATTTGGGAGGGAGTGAACATTTTTATACAGAAAGAAAGTGGTTCTTAAATCTGGCTGCATGTTAGATGTCCTTGGTGTTATAAACTAAATGTTCATATCCCAATCCAAATTCATATATTAAAACCCTCATCCCAATATGATGATATTCGGAGGTGGGGAATTTGGGAGATAATTAGGCCATGAGGATGGAACCCTTATTAATGAGATTAGTGCCCTTATTAGACAAAGCTAGAGAGCTAACTCACTCTTATTCCCTATCTAAAGATATAAGTCATCAGTCTGCAATCAAGTAGCAGATCCACACCAGAACCCAAACATGTTGGCATCCTGTTCTTGGACTTCCAGCTTCCAGAATTGAAGGCATAAATTTCTGTTGTTTATTAGTTACCCCATAGTTTGTTACATCGGTCTGAGCTAAGACATTTGGGTTCCCACCACCAGTGACTTTAATTTAGATGGTCAGTGGGTGGGGAGAGGGCTATGCGTTGGTGTTTCCTGGAAAGCTTTCTCAGATTGTTATAATGTGCAGCCAGTTTTATAGGCTGTCCCAAGTGTGACTTTCAGACAGGCAGCCTCAGCCTCACATGGGATCCTGTTAAAAGAATTAGGACTCACTGGGACCTACTGAGTCCAAATCTGCATTTTAATATGATCCCCAGGTTAAGCAATTACATATTATATTTTGAAAAGCACTGCCACAGGGAAAGGATGTTGACCAATAAAGGTACTCACTGATATTTGGGAATAATTAAGATAATGCTGATTAAAATAATAGTCATGGCTAATGCTTATTAGGTTCTCACTATGTGCCAGGCATTCCTTGAAACACTTCACGTTCATTAACCCCTTTAATTCTCATAACAACATAGGGAGGAAGACATTCTTACTATTTCTATTCTTTCCTCTTGATTTATTGAGATATAGTTGATATATAACATTGTGTAAGTTTAAGTTGTACATCATAACATAATACTTGTATACATCGTGAAATGGTGACCATAATAAGTTAACATTCATTACCTCACACAATTTTTAAAAAATATTTTTATTGATTTTTTACAGAGAGGAAAAGAGAGGTACAGAAAGTTAGAAACATCGATGAGAGAGACACATCGATCATCTTCCTCCTGCACACCCCTTATTGGGGATGTGCTTGCAACCAAGGTACATGCCCTTGACCAGAATCGAATCCAGGACCCTTCAGTCCACAGGCCAACGTTCTATCCACTGAGCCAAACCAGTTAGGGCATCTCACACAATATTTTTCTATAAGGAGAACGTTTAAGATCAATTCTATTTTCTAAATGAGAAAGCAGAGGTTAATTAACTTAGGCAAGGTGTCACAGCTACCGAGGGCAGACTGGGTACTTGTGAGAACTTTGTCCTGCATATTAAAGAAATCCACAGTTAAGTAGCCAACGATAAATGAATTGAAGGGCATTCTGAACATGGTGGCCTAATTCAGCGAGGCTGACTCAATGTGGATGAGGGGCTATATGAAATGTGAATGTCTTTGTCATCGTCATCTATAACAAACCACAGACTAGACAGCCAAGATGAAATGTTAAGATATCAGGCCACTGAGGGGCACCATTACCTTCAAGGTACTCAAGGATCACACCAGAATTAAGATTTTGTATTTAAACCTCAACTTCCTCCCGGGATCATGAAGCCCTGTTGATCTCAGTGAAGGACACAAACTCGTAAGTAACATCTCCAGAAAGAAAACATGGAGCTAATGCTTTGTGTGCTTTGTTTTGCTTCCCCTTAAAACTGGGAGAGTTGCATTTTGGGAATTATTTTCTCAAAGAAGAAAGATCTTACTAATTTAAAATAAATATTATTCTAGCCTGGTTGGCATGGCTCAGTGCTTGAGTGTCAATATATGAACAAGGAGGTCATGGTTCGATTTGCAGTCAGGGAACACGTTGTGGACTTGATCCCCAGTGTGGGGCATGCAGGAGGCAACTGATCAATGATTCTCTCTCATCATTGATGTTTCTATCTCTCTGTCTCTCTCCTTTCCTCTCTGAAATCAATAAAATCTATTATAAAAACCAAAAAAATAAAAAAAAATATATTATTCTATTAGATGCTGAATAACATCTGTTGAGTTAATGAGTATGGGTACACAGTGCTCTCATAAAGGAAATGTTATTGTTTTTCTGAGATTGCATACTGGTAGCCCTGGAAGTGAATATGGCCCATACCTGAATTTTACTTTATACAAGTAGTAGACTTTTTCCCTCCAATGATACAATATGAAATATAAGGGTATTTTATTCACAAACACAAAATTCAAATTCAAGTTTCTAGCTTTTTTTTTTTTAATTGGAATTTGGCAATGCTTAGCCTGTGTCCCTGTGTGCAACAATTATGCAACACTGTGTGGGTGTCTCACAGTAGTGAGATACATGCTCACTAGTTACTTCTTGTCCCGTCCATAGTGGACTGAATGGTGGCCTCCAGAAATACATGTGTGTCCCAGTTCCTAGAATCTGTAAATATCACCGCATATGGCAAAGAGTATTGTGTGATCTTGAGAGGAAGAGCTTATCCTGGACTACCTGGATGAGCCCTTGATGCCCTCACCTGTGACCTTATATGGGATAAGCAGAGAGACACACACATAGAGGAGGTGATGTGAACATAAAGCATAGGGAGAAGGGGTTGCAAGCCAAGGAATGTCAATAGCCTCCAAAACCTGGAAAAAGCAAGGGAGAGATTCTCCCCTAAAGGTAAAGCAGCACTGTGGACACCTTGATTTTTGCATTCTGGCCTCCAGAACTGTGAAAGAACACATTTCTGTAGTTTTAAATTTAAAATACTACCCAGTTTGTGGTATTTAGTTATGGCATCCCCAGGAAACTAATATACCACCACTTTCTCATAGATGTCCATGCATGTGCACAAGTAGGCATAGCATTCTCCAAATCCAGGCATTATCGCTTACAATGGATCTAGTTGAGAGTCACTGACTTTTGTTGTCTGCCAGGACACTTGTTATTTTTTAATATAAAAGTTATAGCTTTTAGAAAGATTTATATCTTTATAACCCAACTATAAAATTCAAGAAGGAATGTGTTTCCCATCAGGTATGAAATAAATAATGTAAGAAAATGGTCATTAGAGACTGAGTACTTTATAGCTCTCATTTTACAAATGGGAAAACTAGATGGAGAGAGAAAATGAGGGGCCCAAGGTCATAGAGATAATTAGGGAAGAGTTCAGCATAGACCTTCTCACTCTTAGTTCAATGTCCAGACCCTTTTCATGATCATCTGAGTCCTAACTCTTACTTTTTGATCATTGAAATAAGGTTGACTGTGAAATTCATTTAATTTAATAGAATGCCAATTTTGTTCAAAAGTAAATGTAGATGTGCCACTCTACCAAAGGGAATGCTTTAAGTCTAGCTTCAAATGGGATTTTTTTTTTCTAAGCAAACTAATTTATCCAAAAAATTTAAGTCACTTTATGTTTAACAATAAAATGATCTCATCATGATATAAGTAGTGTTTAATACACTAAGAAGTAGGGATTTTATAAAAATAAATTGGACAGGAACAACTCAACAGTTAGCTTTCTAAAGGGAAGGAAGAAATGCAAGAGAATAGATCCTGCCTCATAGCACAGAGTTGAAAGGTCCTAAGAAAACATGATTGCGCTACACAAGTGGAGGGATAATATAGAGAGTTCAGCACTCAAAGGACACTATAAATTAATATTGTGTTCTAATGTTCTTTTTGGTATATAAGAAAAGAAAGTTGAACCTTTTTGAAAAATATTTTTATTGATTTTAGAGATGATTTCAGAGATGAAGGGAGAGAGAGAAATCGAAACATCAATGATAAGAGAGAATAATTGATTGGTTGCCTCCTGCATGCCTCACAATGGGGATGGAACCTGCAACTGGGTCATGTGCCCTGAGCAGGAATAGAACCGTGACCTCCGGATTCATAGGTCCACACTCAAACACTGAGTCACACCAGCCAGACTAGAACCTTTCAATTAATGTTTCTTTCTACATATAATTTTTGGGAGCAATCTTAAATACTTCAATAAGGCAGAAACTGACCAATGTAGTTGGTGTTGCATTAGCTAACTTTTAAACCTTTCTAAGCCTTAAGTGGCCAACTCATATTTGGAATCTATTTGGCATAAATTTCACACTCCAATACAATGGCAATATTTTCTTTAGTGCTGATCCCAGAACGCCCTAAAAACACATGAAACTGCATTGCTGGAACTAACTCATGAGATAATAAGTATTTCTGCAGTCAGTCAGAAGGCATATTAAACTGCCATGTCAATATTAGGTTGTGTCAAGAACTCACCAGTGATAAGGTTGGTACAGTTATAAGCATGGTACACTAATACCCCAAACAAACTTATACATGGTAAATGCTATTCCAGGGTTCTTGAAATTCAGTGGTTTCACCACATCTAGCTCTAGTCATGCCATACAGTCAAAGGATATTCAAAATTTGAGTCTGACTTATTCACCTCTCTTCTAGGAAACAGAGGTGCTAGAATTAAAACCAACTGACCCTGTCTCAAAAACAAAAATTCAAATATTTGAATAGTGATATACTTGCCTCTTATTAGCTCAAGCAATGGATTTGACTTAATTCACTTAATTTGAGATACTGAAATTTAATCTTGACAATCTTTATGTCTGGCTATTAATAGCTGGGATGCTATTTACTTTTGAGGACTGTCTATCCTGGCATCTGATTGCCTATAACACCCTCTGCAATAACAACCACAACTTAGCTCTGCCACAATGGTCAGCTCCATAGAACCCAGTTATTGGCCATTTGACTCTTATATCAGCTCCATCTTATCAAGATTAAGTAAATATAGTGAGATGTGAACTAAGCTGATATTTCAGGAATTTGAATTAGTAGTGCAGAAGGATTAAGTAGTTTACAATTGATGATGAAGATGAGAGTTCAAAATGAGAGATGAGTCAGACAGCCCATAATGGGCCCCATGGCAGCCAAGTTATGAGGAAACCAGAACAGTGAGTAAGAAATACTGTGAAGTTGAGAAATGATGGACAAGTGACCGTGGAAAGAGTGGAGCAGAAAGCACACACATGGAAAAGCCAAACTACCCACATCAGGGTCAGAGCACCAAAGTGATGAACCACAAACTCTCTTCTGCAGAGGTCATGGGGACCTTTTTGTTCCTGGAAAACTGCGTCCCAAGAAAAATCTACCTTTGTCTGGAACTGCTTTCTCTTTCTTCTTCTTTGATAGACATTATGGGCTAACTTTCCACACTCCTATGCTTCCACAACTACCACTTGCTAGCCCCTTATCAAAGGAACATGAGTGAGTCTGTTTCCGGCAAGCAAGAGAGAGAGAGATTAACTAAAAATATTATAGAGCCTGAACCATTCATCCGATGCTGCTACACCATTTCTAGGTTTGATTATGCACTATTTGAGATATCTCTTTGCTTCCTGCAGAGATCCTGCTGTTTCATAACCACTTTGTTTGATGTTATATGGGCAGCTGAAGTATCAGCATCTTGATATGCAAGATATGCTTGATATAACCTAGACTAACACAGACACACAATGGCTATGGAAAAATACCAAAATGCTTTAAAGCTGGAATGTGCACTTCCCCAACTGCTCCTTGCTGGGACTTTTAAAGGCATTGGTTGATTAAATATCTGGTATCATTAACTCTAATTATAACTTCAATTAAATGTTTAGGCTCCATTTAGTCTATCCTCACAAAATGGTGAATCAAGGTTCTAATTTCCAACATTTTGTAACATCGTTCTTCAGGTTTAGAATGTTTTCTATGTTGTTTTAGGAGTCTTAAAGCACTCATTTACTAAATCTTAAATAATTCATCTCATAAATATCATATTAAACCCAAAACTAACATTAACTTAAAATTTAATTTGACATGCTTCTTGGAGTACGTATCTAAATCCAACCTGATTATGTTTGTGTAGATGTGTGTGTGTGTTTGATTACAAATTATACATAAAAATCATTTCTAAAAAATAATGTATTCAAATAATTTTGACATTGAGATGAATTGATTATATTCTTTAGAGTCCTCATTGTCTTAGTGCACTGTCATTTCATGTTTACTTTGAGGTTTATGAGAAGAGATAGTGATCTTTGGACACCTGGAATTTCTCCCTTCTTTCAAAAGTAATGTAACAATTTTAGTTATTGAGCTATTGGCTCCAATAGGTAATGAATTGGTATTACACAAGTAGAATCCTTATTCAATAAATTGTATTGTTTTGGCATAAATCACAGTGTTTCTGGTTGAATAACTTGGTGTCTTAAAAAGAAAACTTCTGGGGTTAATATTTAGTGGCCCTCTTACTATATAAAGGGATTAATGGCAGAAATGGGAGTGAAATTCAGAATCAAAGACCTTAATTGATCAATCAGTCAACACATATTTAGTTATTCATTACCCGCCCAGTAATGGAACAAACCCCGTAGAAAATAGAAAATAAATATAAGACATAGTTTCTGCCTTGACAGAGGTTCTAACTTGCATGAGGAGATTATATTGAGGCACTAGAAGCCATGGGAGAGCCAGAAAGGAAAAATGTAATAAAATGCATGCTTGTTTGGTACAAACAAATGTCAGAGCAGGGAAACTACTGGGTCTAACAGTGGAGGGGAAAGCACCCTGCCCTGGAAGAGGAAAGGATGTGGACTAAGTAAAGCTTTGTTCTCTCCACATTCTATGCAGAAACACTGCTGACTAGAGTTTACAAAAAATAATCCACCATACTATGTCATATGACTTTTCTTCACTAAGTAGCCTGAGGGCTGCCTACATATATGATCCTTGAGGCCCCAGACCTCTTCCCCTCCTTCTATTCACTGGTGTCCATTAGTGGCTCTATCAGAATCAGGCTCACCATTGAATTATTTGGACTGTTTTGGAAACAACATAAAATGAATGTGGTCTTCAAAGTCACAAAAGCGTTAGCCTAATTCTGACTTTGTTCTTGCACTGTCACTATGTGACCCTGGGTTGACTAATCAGCTTTCATGTTAGCACATTAGATTACCAGAGAATTACACAATAGAATATATGACAAGTGCCTTGCACATACATGCAGTATTGTAGAGAGCACTAGAGTGATAAACTGTAAATTCCATTCTGCAGAACCTTCTTGTCCCTGGAACACTCTGTCTCTAGAGGAGTCTACCTTTGTGCAGAACCACTCTCTCTTTCTTTCTCTTCTGTAGACATTATATTGAAGACTCTCACATGGTCAGCAGATGTTCTTGACTTCATCTTTCTTATTAAAATCCCATTCACCTATACACTTGATCTGGAAATTTCAGAGTGAGCTAAATTAAGTTATAAACATTCCACTGTTTTTTCCTACAAAAATGACAATTTCAGATGATTAAACCTCACTAACATTAACACATTAATCTATTTCCTGTTATTAATACTTTTCCTTTAATACTATAATCAAATTGAATAGAGTCTATGATCTTTTGGGATGCTGAGAAAGGAACATAGCAGACATGTTTGGGTTTTGGTTACGGCAGACAAAAATCCAAGTTTTGGAGGTTAGATTAATTGGCATGTATAATAGGGACATTAGGCAGACAGAGAATGTCATTCCTGTATAGATTTGAACAAGGGCTATAAAAAGAGGCAAAACTAGTTTATACTATTCAATATTTCTGCAAAGGGCAGGCTCAACTCTCTCCCTCTCGACCCTTCATCTCCTCAACACAACTTGCACAGAGTACTCTCTTTAGAGGGCACACCAGAAATCAGCCTTTCCAAAATAGCACCAATCCAGTAAAGGACCCAAGTTAGGCAAGAAACCATAGGTCTGTTTACTGTATATGCTTTGCAGTGTGCCCAGATAAAGCCTCCATTTGTCAATGACCCTGCAGGGAGTAAATGAAAATGCTTTTTCAGGCCCCTCAGCAGAGAGAGCTCCCTGAATCTGCTCACTGATGAGATAACGCTGTAGGATCACAACAATCAACTTGCAATATGTCCTCCATTAGTGCTTAAAACTATAGCAGTTCATAAGCACTAGACATTTCCTCATTTACATAATATAGTGACAGAATTTCACCCTTCTGAGACCATCCATTATCTCCCGATCCCTCCCCTGACATATTTCAAATAGATACAATTATATTGAGGGCCATTTAACAATCACTTTATAAAAGCCTGAATTTAAAACTATATATATATATATATATATATATATATATATATATATATATATATATATATATATTATATGTATATATATGTATTTTTTCTTTTATGTGTGTGTGTATATATACAAAAGTGATATATATGTGTATATACTTACTTAAGTCACCAAATTATTAACATATCGAGCTATTAACAGTGACATTAAGCTTCTCAGCTTCCTCTCTGAGCATGAATTACGATGAAGTGTCTGTGAGACGGGTATGTAAATAGGGAAAGTAATAATGCACAGGCTCTTCTTGAAATACTTTCCATATCACTATTAGTTTATGCGGTGACATTTTAAAGCTATTTCCCTCTACATCCTTTCCTAGTTAGCCAACGTAATGCTCACTGACAAAGAGAGAAGGCACTTTCGGATGCACTTTTTAAAAAAAGTTAGTTAAAATTCATGTTATGAAATTGCAAAAGTTTAGAGAATTCATTCAAACTTGGCTTTTTTCCATGCACTTTTCTAAAGAAAATTTAAAGTGTCAAAAATACATATCTTGTGCTCATTATTAAATGTTAAATACCACAGTGTTTTGAGCTGCCTCGTGGCCATTGTAAAGAAAACAGGTGTTCTGATAGATTATAAAGTGTGAGTCAGATGATGTGTAGGACAGAATTTTAATGAAGTTGCAAGCACAGAACTCTGACTGGCCTCTTGAATATGATGCTGAAAGTAATCTTAAAGACAAAATAGCAGGAACGCAACTCAGGAAGTATTCATTAATAATCAACAACAAAATGAGATGTGGGAAATCATTACTTTGAGGTGCCTCAGCATTTCAATGCAATTTAATATGGCATTAGCCTAAGGAGAAGGTGGGTATAATTTGAAAGGACATCCACATCTTTGTACATATGCAAATATAGAAATATGTGTCTTCATCGCTATATGAAGTTACTAGTCAAGACCACAAGCAAAAGCCACAATTCCTCTAGATTCAGAGATGCCATTTGAGATCAGAAAAGACGCATGAAGGTGGCATCAAGGAATGATGATCAATTTCTTTAGTTAGGTCTCTAGTTTAGAGATCTATAAAACATAACTTTCCTACCATTTTTTTTTTCATTAAAATATCTACAGAAGCTATGTAAGTGAAAATGCAGTTGGAGTTTTAGGTGTGATGAAATTTCAAAAGAAGGCTACAAATGTGAACCTTACAAGATGGGGGAGTCAAGAGTATGTGTTGAGTTAGGTAATATCTTTCATTAGCAACTCTGAAGTTGGTTTGTTTTATAGAAAACTAGATCATATCTGGCATTCTAGAAATTATTCCTTCTACATTTATTTCTGCTTTTAGAGATGTTTATACATCATTATATTAATAGTTTGAATACAAATATTAGCATTTTGATATGTTTCCTGCTACTTACATACAACCATTATTAAAATAAATTTCTGGGGAGCAAAGTCTGTGTCCTTACTATTATTTCAGTTACTTCAGAGCACATATTACTATACAGTTCATCAACAGGATAGACCATTCACATGAATGAAATTTCCTTTGGCCAAATAAACATAATTAATAGGAAAAGTGGGAATGAACTTGCCCTACATATTTATAAGGTAAATGTAATATTGTCTTGTAACTTGTTTGTCTACCTTCTTTAATTGACTTGAGGATCTTTGAGGGCAAGTTTCTGAAGACAGCTTGCCTAGGTATCCCCAGCACTTAGCCTAGTGCCTGGTTCCACAGCCATTGAAAATACTCCATCATTCATGCAAACATGAATAAAAGAGCTAAATATCTATGAGCGATCTAGAGTACTGAAAAAAATATTAAGACTACGTGACAAGGTGCTATACAAAACATTTTCTAAACTATATAAAAATCATATAATAGCCCTAACTGGTTTGGCTCAGTGGATAGAACATTGGCCTGCAGACTCAAGGGTTCCAGGTTCGATTCCGGTCAAGGGCATGTACCTTGGTTGCAGGCACATCCCCAGAAGGGAGTGTGCAGGAGGCAGCTGATTGATGTTTCTCTCTCATCAATGTTTCTAACTCTCTATTCCTTTCCCTTCCTGTCTGTAAGAAATCAATAAAATACATTTTAAAAAATCATATAATATCTGAGTAAAACAACACTTTATTTAGGCTATAATATAGGCTGGGATAAAAATAATGCTACTTTCCTATTATTTGTGTTATAGAGATGCTTACTAGTACACATACACTTGTAGATATATTTTGCAGACAGTCGAAAATACTAACTTTGCCAACTGTGTTTATGTACATACTAGAGGCCCGCTGTATGAAATTCATGCACTGGGTGGGGGGAGGCGGTCCTCAGCCCAGCTTGCCTCCTCTCACATATTGGGAACCTTCAGCAGGTGTCCTAATGACAGTTTAGGCCTGCTCCCTACTCCCCTTGGGGAGTGGGCCTAAGATGCATTCTGGCCTCCCTTTGTGGGAGGTGACCAGGCTAATCAGGGGAAGCCACCAGCCCCATTACCCCACTGCTGCAGCCACTGCCAGTCACCACAACGACCAAGGTGTTTTCATCAACAGGGATTCCAGTCCCTTCATCATGAAAAAATTACAACTTTCTTTAGGCATTTTCAAGATGTGTCTTTCATAAGATATGACATTTCTTTCTTTCTTTTTTTATTTTATCCTCACCTGAGGATATGTTTCCATTGATTTTTAGAGAATGTGGAAGAGAAGGGAAAAACAGAGAGAAACATCAAAGTGAAAGGAACACTTTGATTGGTTGTCTCCTGCATATGCCCTTACCTGGGACTGGACCAGGGAGGAGCCTGCAACCTAGGTACATGCCCTTGGTCAGAATCGAACCCAGACCCTGCAGTCAGCAGGTTGAGGCATTATGTACTGAGCCAAACCTGCTAAGGCAGGATATGACATTTCTTAGCCCTCCAGCAGGTGGACCTTCATTTTTTTTCTCTTTTTTCTCCAAGAGTGTGGTGGAAAAACCCTACATTGTCTTTTTGGATTCTTATTACCCAAGTTACTAAGAATATTACCAGTGGCTTAGCCAATGAGCGGTAAGCAAAGGTGTTTCCTCTGTAGTTAACTCCCATCACTGGCTCCTCCCCTGCCCCTCCAACCCCAGCTCCACCCCTGCCCAGGCCTGTAACCTCTGGCCGAGGCTGCAGGCCTGGGCAGAAAACCCCCAAGCCCCTCCAATTGCCAGCTTCACAGAAGCCATGCCTCTACGATCACTGGCTCTGATCCTGCCCCCTACCATTGCCAGCTCTGCCCTTGCCCCCCTGGCAGCCTCTGGCCAAGGCTGCAGGCCTGGGCAGGATACTCCCAGGCCCCTGCCATTGCTAGCTCTAACCTTGAACCTCTGGCCAAGACTACAGGCTTGGGCAGGGTCCACCCCTGCCCCTCTGATCACCAGCTCTGCCCCTGCCCAGGCCCTGAGATTGTGGGCTCCACCCCTTCCCCACTTGAGTCTCTGACCAAGGCTTCAGGTCTGGGCAGGGAACCCCCAGACCCCTGCTTTGCTGGCTCTACCAGTGCCCAGACCCCTGCAATCACAGGCTCTGCCCCTGCCCCTCTGATCGCTGGCTCTGCAGAGTCCAGGCCCCTGCAATCTCTGGCCTTGCCCCTGCCCAGACCTGAGGCCTCTGGCCCAGGCCTTATGCCTGGGTAGGACACCCTCATACCCCTCCGATCACCGACTCTGACCCTGCCCCCTCCAATCTCTGGCTCCACCCTTGCCCATGCCTCAGGCCTCTGGCAAAGACCTCTGGCCTGGGCAGGGGACCTCCAGCCCCCTCTGATCACCTGTTCTGACCCTTGGGCCCCCAGTATCTCCTGCCACCTGCCTGGCTAACAGGCCTGACCACTTCAGTGGCTCAGTGGCGGGGCTGAGCTGGACTGGGCACCACCATCTTGTGGCGATGGGGTTGGCCATATTTGTGATGCAGTGACACTTCATTTGCATATTACTATTTTATTAGATAAGATGTGGCTATGGGCACCACCATCTTGTGGCTATGGGGCAAGCCATCTTCCCCCATGGGAGTGATATCTAATTTGCATATTACTCTTTTATTAGATAGGATAGTCAGAATAGAATATAGCTGCTGTTAAGTATTTGTTTTATGCTTAAATACACTTTGGCAATGACATACTACATATCAGATTAAAAAGGAACTATATACCATGGAGAAAGAGCCAAAATAACTTTATAAGTCTCATTCTCAATATTCAACTTTAAGAACTTGCTGGACCAGATAGTTCTTCTTACCATCCATATTAGTTATTTGACCCTTTTGGAGGGAGTACCTTTCACCTGTCTTGCTACCTATATAAGTTCCACCTATAAGTCACTCAGGCCCTGCAGTTCCTTGAAGAAGCTTTCCCCAGAATTCCAATGGAATCCCAAATTCCTCTGATAGCTTTAGTACTTCCTTCATGATCATCACCTGTCACTTCTTATTGAATAACTATTGGCATTTTTTTTATGGGAACTCTGTTATTTCCAAACTCTTAAGACATTTTTGTGTGTTCCTCTGTGAATGTGGTTTATGGGCAGAGCCATTTCCTGAAATTCTTCTGACATAGAGAACTTAACACCCACCAACCACAGTTAATACTGCTCTGTGATAGGGAAGATGTTAAGAGAGGAGATCCTAATAGATTTCATCACAAGAAATAACTTTTTTCTTTTCTTTTTATTGTGGCAATAGGAAATGATAAAAGCTAACTAAACTTATTATGGTAATCACTTCACAAACTTATTAAGGCAAATCAAACCATCCTGCTGTATACCTTAAACTTACACACTGATTTTTGTCAATTACCTCTCCATAAAAAGTGAAGAACAAAAGAAATACTGATCCACATATTGTCTTGTTAGCCTGCCAATTCCTTCAGGAAGTTGATGGGGCCATGGTCCTAACTGCTGTTCAGGTCCCTGTCTTCTCTATGAGGTGACTGTCTTCTTAAGAGTAGGGTAGCCCTAGCCAGTTTGGCTCAGTGGATAGAGCGTCAGCCTGCAGACTCAAGGGTCCCAGGTTGGATTCTGTTCAAGGGCATGTACCTTGGTTGTGGGCACATCCCCAGTGGGGAGTGTGCAGGAGGCAGCTGATCGATGTTTCTCTCTCATCGATGTTTCTAACTCTCTATCCCTCTTCCTTCCTCTCTGTAAAATATATATATGTATATATATATATATATATATATATA